>JAUIMM010000200.1:4700000-4862500 GCA_031769625.1 Taudactylus pleione | reverse complement strand
AATAAACTTGGTTTACATTTATATGACTGGTTTCTGAAAGTATTGTTAATGAATATTTTGTAAGATCTAATGAACTCTAGTCCACTTGATCTAAATTTTTAAAATCCAGTCTGGTGCGTCCTCCTGGAATTAGTGTATATATGTATGTAGGTACATCTATACATATTTGTGTGTCGGACTGGTATTTATATAGAAGAGCTTTATGTATGTATGTATGTTTGTCTATTCTTGTTCTCTCTGAAGATATGTATGGCATACTGAAACGTCGGGTTTCTCAGTAATCTTTGTTAGCACTTGTTGAATACAGAGTTATTTTGTTCCAAGACCTGGAGTGCCGTTCTTTCCTTTACACAGTACGTAGTACACACACATGCACACATTCCACTGACGCCTTTATAAGGAAATAATTAGTGTAGCAGTAAACCTAGAGGCTTGCTTTATTTTGTCAGTATAGCAGACAACGTATTTTTCATTGGCAATCCATAATTCTTTAACACAATAACCTCTCTTGGGGGGAATTAGTTTCCATGACATCGACTTGATATGCCATTCTGGCACGGCACATCACTCCCACAGACGACATAAGTTTTATTTTGCACCCCATAGAGGTGCAAGGGGGAAATTTGCGATGTCTGTACTACTACTAAGTGCACCATATGTATGCAGTCTGGCATCACTACAATGCCCAGCAGTACTTCCCACTGAACTGAATTTCCCCCTTGGATTGGCCAGCTCTAGGACTATTTGCCTCACCCAAAGGAATTTCTTTCTACTATAGCTTGACTTCTGCGCCCTGGGAAGCAGTTTACAGCTCCAGTACAAGACTGGCTTTCCACCCCATCTGACTTGTGACAACACGGCACCAATCCTACAGTTTAGACATATGTGTAAAGGGAAGACCTACTACCAAAATCTGGGCCTTTTAGGACTGGAGATGAGCTTAGGAACAGATCAAAGAACTGAAATAACAGCTTCTGCTTCATCAGACCAAACTAGCCGATATGGGCAGTTCTTTAACATTTCAGTCCAAGGCATGTCCCAGTGTTAAAATCATTTATAAACATTCTATAGTGACCAGCCCAGAGACGTGTGTATTTGTGTTTTCCTTTCAGGTCTGTATTACTGCTTGTACTTGAGGCTTGACCTGACCTTGTCCCATGACATAGCAAAATATTGGGTCTCCATCATGGCTACTGAATACTTAGGGGCATATTCAATTGGGGGTGAGAATAGCATAAATACCGCACCTGCAGTGTTTTGCCTGCAGGTGCGTGATTTTTGCTATTCAATTAGGAGCAGTATTTTTTTTTATTTTTTTGAGCGCCGGGAAGTGTGGTTTTTTTTTTTTTCTCTTCCGGGTCCATAGGGTTCCACAGGGAGACATTGGGGTGTAGGTGGGACCTGGAGGACCAGACACAAACAGCAGAGCTTTTCAATCCCAGGATGCTTCGGTCCTTCCCCTATACCCCGCCTACAGCCTGAGGGCACTTCAATTTTGTAAACAAAGGAGAGAGGGGGACGCAGCACAGGGAGTGAAAGTAATACTCTAAAATAGCGAAGGAAAAGTAATTGTATACAGTGGTATTAACAAAGCCCTAAATCAAATGTTGGACAGAGGTGCTCCCAAGGAGTGTGGTATCAATGGACAAAAGGAAGAGAAAGAGAGGTAACTCCCATGAAAGGGGCACACTCTGTCGCAAAAAAATTAAAAACTTTTATTAATATACATCTAAAATTGTAGCTGAAATAGGGCAAAATATAGGCTAATAATACAACATGTATGTACAGATCCTTGAAAAAGATGTCTATCAGAATAAATAAAATTAAATGAACATTATTCTACCGTGTGTATGGAAATATGCCAGAGAAAATAACATTTATCAAAAGAAGTGTCCGCAACAATGGGTATGAAAGTGGTGGGCAAATACCCTATTGATGAGAAGTGTGTGAATCATTCATCATGACCCCAAGGTTGTCAGATCCAATCTAAAGTGCTGAATGCAAACACACAAAACATGAAGAATTTATCTATTCACAATAAAGAAAATTTTGGTGATCAAATCCAACATTACTTGATGACCATTTGCTGCCCTCCATGTACCCCCACAATGATGCAATATTCCAGCTGGCTAATGCTTCATATCATCAGAAAAAACTCTATCTGCTTCACCATCGAAAAACTCACTTTCACCTAAACTCACTTCTTAGTAAATTTGCGAGTTGTTAAAGGGAAAACTGACCTGAGTTTTGGGGCAAAGTGAGTTTAAAAACTAAACTCGACCAAACTAGAATCTTAGTAAATTTACCCCATTTATGACAGTTCAGCAAATTTTGAAAACCAAATTTTCTCTGTTGGGTAAATATTTGTTCATGTTTTTCCCAGTGTAGTCAGAATACGCCATGTTAGAACATGAGCACGTGTGTTATCCTCTTATATTCTTCGGGTTTTTTTTGTTTTTTTTTTAGGATAAAAAAAATATTTCTTACCTGGCATGACTCTGCTTAATATACATCATCACTATTACAGAAATGTTTTGCTATTTTATGACTGAATTATCCAATGTTTTTCTAAGCTTTGACTTGGATCTGGAGTTGGCAAAATTCCATTTTCCTTAACTTAATCTTTGGCTTTCCTGGCCATTCTATTGCTTTTACAAGAATAACTTCTAGGTAGAAGAGTCAAAAGTAGTTTTTTTTGTTTGCTCAAACTTTTGCTTTAGTTGTAGAAGAATTTTGAATGTGAATTTTTTTTTTCTTTCAGAACTTTGCTTCATTAACAATTTCTCACGTTTTCTTTTCCAATTTTCTGTGCTGTGAATTTGCTTCTTAGCAATTGGAGATTCCTCAAAACATGAACAAGATTTAAATATTCTATACTTAAATTTGGATCGATAAACTCCTCTTGTGCTGAACGTTCTGGCTCACACCTTTCTCACTCTCCCATTTTATGTGTTTTCTTTTCCTTTGCCAGCAGTTTCCTGCATGTGTTAGATTTCCATGCCAAGTTTAATGCACGGGTTTTCTTCAAACCAGTTTTGCACTGGCCTTCATTTTGCTATAAATAGTTCTGTGGCCCTCTCTCAAAGAGGGTTTCCACAGTATATAGTAAAATACATATCGTTTTTTTTCTTACCTAGTCAGGGACATCAAATAATATATGTAAACCACACAAAAACAAAACCACAAGCCACTACTTCATGTTTAAATGAAACTTCTACTACAGCAGACTAGTTGGAATAAGACTGATGCTGTCTCACAATAGCTGAAGTTAGCTTGTGGTACAGCCCTCCAGTCCTCATCAAAACCTAGTGAAAAAGAAAATGTAGTAAATATGCACATGGTAATCTATTCAATGTTTTCATTCATTTTCTAGACCGTACTGGGACACTCCTCTCATAGCTGCTGTCCTACCCTTCTATCCATTCCCTCTCTGTATTTTTACCCCCCCTCTTACAGTTTGTGTTCCCCAAATCTCTGTCTGACCCTCACCTCCGTTGATTATCTCATCTGCTCATTCAGTCTACAGTACCACCATTATGCTGATGATATAGCACAAATATACTTTTCCTCTACCCTGACCACCTTCACTCTCCTGCATATCTCCCTCTTCCATCTCATCCTGAATGTCCCAGTGCTTAATTTAAACATATCTTAAACTGATCTTGTGGTCCCTATCCAACTCTCCACACTCAGGCAACTCAAATGACAGGAGACAGGATCTCATTAGCAACTGTGTCATCCTCCTCTTTCACCACCCATATACATGCTATATCCCAATCATTCCGATTTCTCCTCCACATCTCCAGGATTGACCATTCCTCACCCTTGAGGCAACTAAGGCCCTGATTCAGAGCCGGACGCTCTGAATCAGGGCCCACCTCCATAAATATGGAGCGTCCTCCTGGACACTCGTATAGCTGTGGGTCACCACCCACAGCCTATACGAGCGTGCAGGATGATGGTCGCGATGGTCTTGACCATCGCCACTGCGAGCAGAAGCCTGCGGTTGAGTTTCTCAACCGCAAGGCCAGGAGTGATTTTGGCTCGATCAGAGCCAAAATCACTCCCACTGACATCACTAGTGATGTCAGTGGGGCCGGCTTCTGACGGTAGGCGTTCCCTTGGGAACGCCTCCGTCTGGCAGGCACGCCCACCAAAGGGGGCGTGCTGTCAATAAACATCGACAGCACGCCCCCTTTGATCAGACACAACGAGCAAAGGAAAGTCCTTAGCTCGTCGCGTCTCGCGCATGCGCCCGACAGAGCTCCCTCCGTCGGGCGCATGCGCAGTGCACACCATCGACCCACTTGCGAGCGGACAGCCGCTCGCGAGTGGTTCTGAATGAGGCCCTAAATCTCTTGTTCATGCCCTTGTTATCTCCCTCCTGGCCTACTGCAACCTCCAACTTTCTGGTCTTCATTTCTCATGTCTCTCCCCTCTTAAATCTATACTCAATGCTGCTGTTCGTCTCGTCTTCCTATCTCGGCGCTCTGGTTCTATCCTGTCTTTCAACTCCACTGTTAATTGATTTACATACATATTGATGAAATACCAATTATAAAATAATTAGCAGTAATCTCTAAACAGATTAATCGTAATTGCAGTTTAGTAATCACAGTGATACAAAACTAAAAATGTTGCAAACATTCATGACTATCAAATCCTTATCTGGAGAGTTCCTACAAGTACATTAAGAATATGGAAAAATGCACAAAGGCTTTACAGTCACTTAATAGGCACAATTTAACCACTTAACTGACTATTTTTCCAAAAAAAGGCTCCAAAATTGTCGGTTACTTTTATGATTTAATTAGGTCAAGAACATAATTTTAAACTTATCCATCACTATTTAAAAAAAAAATATTTTTTTTAAAACAGTATACCATAAAAATAGCAATTTCTATGTTATACTGTAGTGATGGCCATTGGCAGCTGTACCATCGATGGTTCAACCATCGTCAGAAGCCATCAGTTGTTTAGCAATTAGTCGATCTGTGTAGACCACAACTGCCGATGTTTCCTAAACATCGATTGAGGGTTGCCATCGATGGTGCAACATTGATGGCCACCAGCAATGGCAAACCACTTGTTTTCAGTCAGACCATCGATGGTCGGTTGCCATCATTAATCAGAGTCTCTCTCTCTCTCTCTCTCTCTCTCTCTCTCTCTCTCTCTCTCTCTCTCTCTCTCTCTCTCTCTCTCTCTCTCTCTCTCTCTCTCTCTCTCTCTCTCTCTCTCTCTCTCTCTCTCTCTCTCTCTCTCTCTCTCTATATATATATATATATATATATATATATATATATATATATATATATATATATAAATAATGGCCTGGCCCTTACACAAACGGGCATAATGGGGGAGCAGGAGGAGCTGCTGAGGCCAGAGGGAGTGGCCCGGATATATAGCACAGCGGTGGCTACCAGAGCCGCTGCTGCTTCTACACAGCAGTGATCACTGTAGAGCCAGAGCTGCAGCGGGAGGGTGTCCTGCTAGCGGCCCGGATGCAGAGCACCTGCTGCTGCTTACTGAAGGGGGTGGGGCCGGCTGCCCGATCACTGCTGGTCGCAGCAGCAGCCGCGGCTACATGAGCCCTGGCTGCTGGAAGTTCGTCGGGAGGGGGCTGCCGACGGTGCCTGATCACTCTAGCCAGCAGTGATCGGGACACAAAGGAGGGGGAGCCGCGGGTATAGAGGGACCAGAAGGTCAGCGGGAAGATTAACTTCCCGTAGCCTCCTAGTGGCCATTTCTGACTGGTCGTATCAGATATGACCATGTCAGGGAAACCCCAGTCTGTTATGGTCTTATCTGATACGACCGTGCCAGGCAAGTGGTTAAAAGACCTCCCCCCGGCCCCTCTGCATCCTTGTATCCTCCCCCAGTGTCTACCTTGTAGCCAATCACTACTGACCGGGTGGCATCCCCCACCCAGCTACTGCAGAGAGGAGCAGCCGGTGGGAATATGTAAAGTCGCAATTACTGATGTTCCGATGTATTGTCAGTCTGGGTTTATGAAAACATTGATATTGATTGTGTTTCAAAAAATATATATTTTAAATTAAAATCTTGTTGGATAAGTTTTAAATAGATGTTCCTGACTTAATTCAATTGGTGAAAAAAATTTAAATTTCTGAGCAATTTTTGGAAACAATATTAGCCAGTTAAAAACAGGATTATAATACTTGTGAGAAGCCAAAAAGATTATACTGTCTGATCAATCCCAAACTGGGAAGTACCCTTGTTCGACTGCAATATGTGCAAAGTCATGGGCACAAAGTCTACTTCTTCAGTGGTGAAAATCAAATCACATGTCATTGTACTTTTGTCACGGTCACTTGTGATTACAGATTATGGTACACTGGAAACACTACAAGACAACTGAGAATTAGAATGCAGGAACACATGAGGAAAGTTAAACATTAAATAATGACACACAGCTTTCCAAGACACTTTGCTATAAATTGTTAAAGTCCAGCTAGATTTAATTTTCGGGGCATTGACGATGTCCAACCACATATAAGAGGAGGAAATAGAGAACTGGAATTATCAAGGAGAGAAACCTATTACACATTTGGGTTTGAACACAGGCGTCTCACAGGTTAAATGAGGGCACTGATATACAGTAGAATATTAGTTGGAAAGTTAGTGATTGGCATGTAGGCAGATGTATATTATACTGTATAGTAAATGTCTCAATAGGCCTGTATTGGATTTATTTAATATGTGCGCACACAATCATTTAGCTTTAAAAAAAATAGGTATACTATGTTATCTATAGATCTGCATTTTGAGACATGATTATTGTAATAGATTTATTTCAAAGTATTTTTCTATATACAGTATTATAATTTCAGCTATGCATGATAGCATGATGCTGCCCACTTGGAGATTGCTTTGGGTAGGGAGAAATCTTTATTATGAACCATCAGGAGGTCAGCTTTATTCATTAAAGACAACATTCTCACAAATGCCCGAGCAGCCAGTGAATGGAGTCACTATAGCAACGGTTACGTCATTGTCAAAGCTCACTGTGATTGGTTTAGAGTGGGTATCAGACCAGAGGGAGGAGTTTTGGCAGCTAGACACCAGAAGCTATACAATGCAGTAAGTGCTGTAGTCTGTCAAGTTTATTGTACAATTGGTTTTGGAACCTTATGAATGGACCAAGCAAGGTTTGAAATATTGTACAGAAATGTAGTACACTGTTATGTTTTGATTTGTAGCTGTGATGCCTGGGCTTACTCCGCCACTTGGGACACTATTCCAGAGTGACTGGATGGGCTTACTCCGCCACCTGGGACACTATTCCTGAGTGACTGGATGGGCTTACTCCGCCACCTGGGACACTATTCCTGAGTGACTGGATGGGCTTACTCCGCCACCTGGTACACTATTCCAGAGTGACTGCCTGGGCTTACTCCGCCACCTGGGACACTATTCCACAGTGACTGGATGGGCTGACTCCGCCACCTGGGACACTATTCCAGAGTGACTGCCTGGGCTTACTCCGCCACCTGGGACACTATTCCAGAGTGACTGCCTGGGCTTACTCCGCCACCTGGGACACTATTCCACAGTGACTGGATGGGCTTACTCCGCCACCTGGGACACTATTCCAGAGTGACTGCCTGGGCTTACTCCGCCACCTGGGACACTATTCTACAGTGACTGCCTGGGCTTACTCCGCCACCTGGGACACTATTCCACAGTGACTGCCTGGGCTTACTCTGCCACCTGGGACACTATTCCAGAGTGACTGCCTGGGCTTACTCCGCCACCTGGGACACTATTCCAGAGTGACTGGATGGGCTTACTACACCACCTGTGTGATATACAGCGTTTCCCTTTCACCATAAGTTAACACCTGTCACTGGCTCATACTGCACTGTCAGAAGTTAAGTCTCTGCCACCACCAGTCTCCTGCGCTGGCACCTGGAACATCTTATTTCTGGGTATGTGTACGGCCTCACTGCAGGTGCACCTACTAGATGGTGACGGCTAATTCCCCACTGGCTGCATACTATTGACCATTCTGCTTAAGTAATGAGCAGAGAGAGAGTTTAGATCAGTGGGCCTGATTTGGAGCCGCACGCAATGCAGATGTTCATGTAGTTGAGCAATTGTTTTATGCTACTGCATGTGCACAAAAATCCCTAAAAACTTCTACAGCGCATGCATTACATAAAGAGAACTTAAAGGCGCTGTTGAGACGCACCGTATCAGAAATGTCTTGGAAAAGTGATTGACGTTCCTGGGCGGTTATTGGGAGGTATCTTAGTGCACATTCGGAGGCACAGATGTACACAACAGAAGGACTTTGTAGCAGCTTTTGCATAGAGACGCAGATTGGAGACCGCCAGCTGCGGCTGGTTCTGCTTCCACCTCTGAATCGGGCCCCATGGGTTTAAACTGAGGACATTGAGAGATGAGCATTTGCACTTATCTGGTAGTCACAGGATACAAGTAGATGCAGACATCATGGATGGAAGTAGATGTTTATTAGTTTAAATCAAAAATCCTGAAGACAGTATTCCCATTCAAAGGTACCTGGAATACGCAGCATGCAGATATTCTTAGAAGTTCGGATGATACATACTTTCATGGGGCTTGCATTTATTCAGTACAGGGGTAATTCTGCCTAAGTCTCTTTAAACCAACCCTAAGTACCCCCCCAGGGGTTCCTAAAGCTAACACTCCACCCAGCTGCTAGAACCTAAGACACCCAGCTTACCTTCGTTCGGTATGCCGTGTGTTGGGATATCGTCATGGGGCTAATGATAGGCGTCAGGATTTGTACGCCTATCTTTAGTCCCATGTTGGGATTTCGGCGGCCGGAATAGCGGCCGCTGGTATCCTGACTACGTCCCTATAAGGATATATGATATAGACTATGCCACAATATTGCCTCTTCCTCCTATGCTATAACTAGCCTGGTCTCTCTCATCATGCCGGTGAGAAGTTCAGTAACAGTGTCAACATTTTTTTTTCTCTTCGCCACATCTTTGTCCCCATGATTCCCCTTCCACTTGGATGAATAGAGATGTAGGAAGCAGAACACCACAGGAGACTGCTCGGCCACTAGACCTGCAGTATAAAAATAAAGCGGTGACCAGAGTTACTGTGGGATGACTGTGATATGCCAATTATATATTACTGTCTATAAAAGAACATGTTGAAGTCTAAAGCTGAGTATAGATGTATGAAACCCACTGTAACCGGATGGCCTTTTTCCGCTGGCCGTAAAATTGTGGGGAGGTTACTCTATCCATTAAGCATCCTGAAGAGGCTTATGTTTCCACTCCTAGGGTAAAATATTCCCTTTCAATGTCAATAGCTGCCTGTTACTGACTCCCCCCATTCTGTTGCAGTAGGGTAACTTGCTGTCACCACCAGGCTCCTACACTGGCACCTGGAACCGCTTCTAGACAGCTGAGTAGCCGCGGGGTGAAATGCAGATGCCGGAAGCTTGAAGAAGCAGAATCCCGATGGTTCAGGAAAGTACACCCCCTCCTCACCCTCTAACCCTCCTTTAGGGGTGCCTAACCCTAAGGTCCCCCCAGGAGTGCCTGAACCTACCCCCCTTTCCCACACCTTAAACCCAACCCTCCTGGGGGATTGCCTGACCCTAATCTCCCCACAGTGGCACCAAACTCTAACCCCCACTTCCCCTAGCCTAACCCTCCCCGGGGGGTTCCTAGCCCTATGTCCCCCCGGAGATGCCTAAACCTAACCCCCCCCCCTGCGGCTAACCCTGTCCCCGCTTACCTTCATTCGGGAAGCCGTCTGTTGGCATTCCGTCGTCGGTTTTAAGATAGGCGTTGGGATTTAGGCACCTATATTTAGTCCTAAATCGGGATTTCGATGTCAAGAATCCGTTAGACAGCTTCCCGGGTGTCGGTATTCTGACTACATCCCCTTCTGGATATGTGCAACAGCTCTTGGTTGAAGCTTGTTAAATCCTATGGACCAGTGCTGTGCTTGGTAGCAGGTGGAGGGTTTTTAGCTTGGAGACACTGTGCTCAATCTCAACACCGCCGGAGAAGGGATACACGTTTTGTGCTTAGCTGGTAGTCACCTGTTACAAGCAAATGTAGGCATCTTTAAAAGCAGGAAGATGTTTATTTGCTGCAGGATCATTTATTTCAATTAAAAAGAATATCACAGCATACAGATATTCAGAAGTCATATGTTTAAGAAGATACACACTTTCAAACTCAAAGCCCCTTTTTCTTTTACACAGTTCTGGCACAGAAACATCAGTGTGTAATCCAGTCCCTGTACATTTAACCAGTCCAGTGGGATGCATGTACTGTGCACATGCATTATTCTAGAGAAGTTTATTATTAAAGCCATAGGGGATTGACTATAGATGTAAACATTTCTTCATACGTATATTTCTTTTATTAAATACCTTTTTTTTTCAAATACATACATAGTCCATATGACTGGCACCCAGCTTTAACCCTTGCCTGCATTGCTGCTCGGGAGTTAGTGCAGCTGACTGCACTGCTCTTATATACACCCATCAACCATAACATTAAGACCACCTGGCTAATATTGTGTAGGTCCCCTTCTACTGCCAAAACATCTCTGATCCATCGAGGTATGGACTCCACAAGACCTCTGAAAGGGGTCCTGTGGTATCTGGCACCAAGATGTTAAGTCCTATAAATTGCAGAGTGGGGGCCTTTATGGCTCAGCCTTGTCTTTTAGCACATCCCACAGGTGATCAATCACATTGAGATCTGGGGACTTTGAAGGCCAAGCCAACACCCTGAACTTAGTGCAGATTCAATAAGCCACGGCAGATAGCCTCGAGCTTTAATGCCCAAAGTTATGCAATTATAAGCCCATATTCTCCCACGGTAAACCCAATCGTTAATGTGCATTAACCCACAGATTCTGGGTTATGTACCCTGAGCTATGGGTTGCCCTAGTAAGGGCAGAAAGTCCTACACACCATGAATTTCTGTTCGCACCTCAGGGGGGTGATAACAGAAATTTGCAGCCTATGTGCTTCTAATTGAACCTGCCCCTTTGTTATGTTCCTCAAACCATCCCTGAACAATTTTTGCAGTGAGGCAGGGTGCATTATCTTGCTCTGATCTTATTCAGGAATTGCTAACCTCATTGCACGCAGAGGAAGCCCAAGCTGCGTATGGCATCGCAATGGCTAATTTATGCACACTCCTGCAACGACATTCAAATGCACTGGCACGTCTGCGTGTTGCCGACCACCCCCCTTTCACCACCCCCAAATGGTACTTCCTGTCAATCACTATGCGATGGGTCTGCGTAGTCACTGCGATCGCAGTCCCGTTCGCAGTTGCTGGTTCGGGCATGCGCACTGCGATGCATACGCATAACAACAATCGGCCGATTGCATGCGTAATCGCAATAGCGATCCTTGCTGAATCAGGCCCTGAGTGTTCATTTGCTGCCCAATATATATCACACTCCTTGACAGGTGCTATTGTAATGGGATAATCAATGTTATTCAACTCCATCAGTCAGTAGCTTTAATGTTATGGCTGATAGGTGTACTTGTTCTATATTAAACACATGTTCAGCAGTGTGTCTGGTGTTCAGCTTGCTTCAACCCTGCACGGCAGCATACAAAATATACTTTCACATTAGTCCCGGCACATTCGGTATGGCACAGAGATTTAACCCCCTTCTTGCTGAAATGCCTCAGTTGCCAGATTTGATCCATTTTCTTTCCATTCCTTTCTATGCCCAAACTAAAAGTACGCCTAGGTCTGGAGTGGAGGAAGGCATAACAATTTTAGCAAAAGTTTGAATGTTACATCAAAGTTCAACTTCCTACCACTTTAGAACCATTTTTTGCATTGATTAATACTTTTTGCACAAAATAATGTTCAGTTTAACCTCCTGTATGGCTTAAATGTATCAAGAAAATGAAGGACTGCTTTTATTGTGTCACTTTAGTATGTTAGTGGAACTCTACTGAAGTAGAAGCACATTTGCAGGTGTACACTATCTGTAAATAAATAGTCCACATGTACAGCGCCCTATATGTGTATAAATTTAAAAAAGCATTGGGGGGGATGTTTTGGCATGATCACGGGGTGTGCCCTGCTGTAGTGAAATCTTCCCGGACTAGTAACTCTATGGGTGGGTGGATGCCCCAAAAGACTGCCTAAAGCTAGCTACACGCTATGTGATTTTTAAAAAATCAAACCTATAATTGGGACGATTTTTAGGCAAAATCTCGGTCTCGATATCTGTGCTACAAACTATTCAATTTAATTGAAATAACTGGCACATTTTACAGTAAATTTGCATATGTACACCCAGAAGGATGATGAGGTCATCAGGAAAAAGCATAGGAAATAAGGCACATTAGCGAGAATGCACACTGCTCAGTATCGGGAAAGTGAGGCAGAGATCTTCAGTCTTGACCGACAGCTCGGATAATTGGAGGAATGCGTTTGCTGATGTTTTCTAACCGTATTATTGGTGAAACGATCATTCATACACAATATACAATAAATGGGGCTTATCATCTGATTATTGGCAAATCAGTCCAATAATTGTATAGTGTTATAGCTAGCTTTAACCCATGGGACTGGGAGCCAGGATAATTAGAATTTAAACTCCTGTAGGTGCAACATGGCCCCACCAGTGCTCCCAAAAGCCCCTAAAATCATTGCACAATATACCAACAGAGTAATAGAAGAAATCACACACATACACAATTCTGATGTAAAGTTTCAGTGATCGAGCTGAGCGAAAAAATGTGTGGGTCCCAGGGACCCCTCACGTCAAAGAGTTGGGGTCCTACTCCACTGTTTATGGGTCCCATCACATATTATGGGGGTTGAGGGGGTTAAGGGCAAGCAACAGTTGGGGTAGAGCTGGGGTAAAGGCAGTAAGAAGTTGGGGTAGAGGGGAGTAAGGCAGGCAGTGCTGGGGGTAGGGAGGAGGTAAGTTCAGACAGCAGTTGTGACAGTGCTGAGGGGACTAGGGGCAGGCAGTTCTGGGGTAGGGAGGGGGCAAGGGTAGATAGCTGGTGCAGTACTGGGGGGCAAAGGGGTGGTTAGGGGCTTTCAATGGCATTGCACCGAAGGGTCACACCACACGCTGTGCTGTTACCGCATCCTATGGTACCTGGTCCGGCTTCCCTGCTGATACACTGGGATGGTGTCCGGCTGGGTGCAGCAGCTGGTGCTCTGAGTCAAATGCTGCTTTCTGGGCACAGGAGGGGGACTCTGCTCATTTTTGGGTATATCTACTGACTACTAAAGCCCAGTGGTCGGTGACAGTTCTTCCGGATAGATATGGCTTCCATCCATTGCACATGCATGAACTTGTAAAGTCGGGTCTCGCATGCACAGAGGCTTCCAGGACTGGCTGTTAGAGTATGCTAACCACTGCCAGTCTGAAACCCTAGGGAGCTGATTTTGTGATATTTTAATGGTAAATAGTGGAGGTTTCTTATTGATGCGATAAAATTTCAGCCCTATCTCCACATTAGTAAATAGGCACGATTGTTAGTGGGTACCTCAACTTTATAAACTCATTTTACCTGTGATAAAATATCATCCCTAGCTCCACTTATTAGCAAATAGGTATGATTGTTAGTAGGTACCTCAACTAAAAACTAATTTTACCTGAAATTCAGTTCTGCCAGGGACAAGGAGCCTTGTGGCTCTGGAGATGAGTACTGCTGAACTAAAGGGGTCCTTGAGATTAGATTTACAATGTGCAGGTCTAGAACAGTAGTTTCTCAGCAGTTGGAGTGTTTAAGTAATATATGGATGGCACAGGTTTGGGGTAATGTATTTGGCATTGAAGGGCCAAAACGCTATATCATTGTCCTTGGATAGTAGGCTCATTTGAGCAGACACCTGTGTCTTCTTTTTCAAGACATTGTTATATGTAAAATTGATAGTTTAGAGGGTAAATACATCTTCCAGCCACCCATGCCCCCTCCTGTGCCCAGAAAGCAGCATTTGCAGCCACGGGTGGTCAATGAACTGGCAAGCAGAGGGATAAAAATTAAATAAATCCCACCTGCTTCTCCAGGGACTCCTTCTCTAGCTCCCGGTATTTATTGTGACACACCAGATAGTGCAGGAGGCAAGGTAGCGTGGAAGGCTGTGGAATAGACTGACTGGGATGCTGGGGTATGTGTACGCTGCCGCCGATGCTGTCACGGCACGCTGTGTCATCCATAGGGGACGGGACAGGAGTCTAATGAGGACACATCCTCATTGGATGAGGAGACACTGCCGTCTGTGCCAATTGGTTAGGGAGACGCTTGGCAAAGTTATTGAGCCGGCTTCTGTGGTGCTCTCACAGCGCGTCCTGCAGGACCCGCTCATTTTCAAAAACTGAGTCCCTCATGCTGTAGTGCGTAAATACACGCTATAGCGTGTATTTTGTGATCACTGAGTTTAATTTAATAACTAAGTACCAACCTTGCTGGCTCTCCCACAATGGCCGGGAGGCTCCTGAATATTGTGTGGCGCTCCCAGCCTCCCGCAGGAAAGAGCAAGTCTTCCGGTTTGGCCGCTTCCCCCCGCACCCCAAGGCACTTACCTGTCAAAGTGGGCGGTCCGGCGGGGTCAGATGACATGCGCCCCGCCCCCTGCATTGCAGTGCTGGAAATCTCGGCATTGTAAAGCGGGGCCGCAATGAGGCAATTGTGCCTCCACGCCCCCTGACCGTCCACTATTACTGCCGCCACGCCCCCAGCGGTGCCAACCTAACTGCACCCCCCCCCGCCCCCGAGGAGGCAGCCAGAAAGTCGGCAGGCATGCTAAGTACCCAAAGCTTTTTTGTTCTCAGTTTATTAAATAACCAAATTATTTCTTTCTTTTTTCTTTACCCTTTCTAGTCCAAATGGATAAAAATGAAAAAAAACCTGTCCAATCTGCTGTTCAATGGCTAGAACTGGTGTAACCATGATCCCTTTACACAGCTAGCTAATCCCAAGTGGCCAGGCTAAGTACATCTGCATTCACATGAGAAAGTTCTGTAGCTGGTTCATTCCAAGTGGCCCCCACTTTAAAATAGTATATATTCTGCTATTTCATATATTATTATAAATGGTTTAAGAAGTTGGGAACAAACAAGAAGCATCAAACATGAGAATACCGCCACAAATAAATAAGAGTTCCAGGCCAAAACAGAAATTCTTATATTGCAGCACAGAAGATGCTCACTAGATGGCTCCAAAGCATTGTGAAGTAAGGATGTAGGTACAGAACAGAATTCACATTTCTAAGTAAACATTGCTGGCCATGAGTGGTTCTGAAGGCATCGAAAAGAAAACCTCCATAGAACATTTCAGGCCAATATACTGTATCTTGGGTTGGAGGGATTACACGCATCTGTTCCCCAGGTGCCCTTGACTAGCACCCATATTTTCAAAGACAATAATGATTTGTAAGGGTATATCTAGCAAAAATGATGATGCATGCTTATAAGGATCTTGCTATTTAAAGGGAAAAACAATATTTTCTTTAAGAATAATTTTTGCCAAACAGTTTAATAATTAAGGTTCCCTACACTGGGTGCTCACCATTCGCTGTATTTCTCACATACATATAGCCAGGCAGAGCCGTCACTAGACATTTTGGTGCCGTGTGTGATTGAACACCAGTGCCTCTGCACCCCCCCATCCTATTTTGGAGGACTGATAGTAGTCACCTCTGGTGGTGAGACACAACATATCGTACCATTATGCCCAGACCCCATAAGTGACGCAGCAATACTCTCTCTAAAATCTAACAACAAAAAGACAACACCGTGAAATTGTCCTACCTCTCAATGGACCTGCTG
Source organism: Taudactylus pleione (assembly GCA_031769625.1). NCBI lineage: Eukaryota > Metazoa > Chordata > Amphibia > Anura > Myobatrachidae > Taudactylus > Taudactylus pleione. The sequence goes on along the minus strand of JAUIMM010000200.1, from coordinate 4,846,690 downwards.
CTTGTGTCGGCTGTATTATTATTATTATTATTATTATTATTATTCTTATATGGCGCCACAGGGGTTCCGCAGCGTCTCACAAAGTACATAATAACTATTTTTTGTGTGCTCATTTGTTTAACAGTACAAACAATACATGACAAATACATGATTTATAAACATTGCAGCATAACACTTAAATAAGCAACGTGGTGTCAGCAACCAAGTGTTAGGTTCTGTTGTAGGGAAGGAGAAGCACATGAGGTAAGAGGGCCCTGCTCGTGAGAGCTTACATTCTAAAGTAGCACTGCAGATGCTGTATCACTCAGATGCTTACTCCCAGCTTAGGGTGTTGCTGTATTCTAAAACTGGCACACAAGGTAGGTTGGTCAAGTGGGGGGAATCATAAAAAAAAAATATGTAATCTAAATTCATCTTAGATTATTCTTTCCACCTTTGATTTGTTTTGCCTTTGCTTACATTATTCCATATGTTTGCATGTGCCCCTCTATGTATGTATGTTCTGTATTGTTCTAACCCCCCCAAATCTCTGTGTGATGCACTAAGCCCCTGATCTTCCTGTCTTAATTTCTGTATTATACTATCACCATCTGTATGTTCTCTATTGTGCTGTCCCCTTCTTATCTGTATGTACATTAATGTACTCACTCCCCATCCTTGTCTGTATGTCCATTATTATGCTCCCCCAGCTGTATAACCAGTAATGATGCCCCCTCCCTATAGTATTGCTTGTAATGTGCCTTCCCCTCTCCCCATAGCATAGCATGTAATTCCCCCCATAGTATAGAATACAATGTGCCTCCCTACAGTATAGCTTGTAATGTGCCTTCCCCTCTTCCCATAGCATAGCATGTAATTCCCCCCATAGTATAGAATTCAGTGTGCCTCCCTATAGTATAGCTTGTAATGTGCCTTCCCCTCTCCCCTTAGCATGTAATTCCCCCCATAGTATAGAATACAATGTGCCTCCCCATAGTAATGCTTGTAATGTGCCTTCCCCTTTCCCCATAGCATAGCATGTAATGCCCCCCCATAGTATAGAATACAGTATGCCTCCCTATAGTATAGCTTGTAATGTGCCTTCCCCTCTCCCCATAGCATGTAATGCCCCCCCACAGTATAGAATACCATGTGCCTCCCTATAGTATAGCTAGTAATGTGCATTCCCCTCTCCCCATAGCATGTAATGCCCCCCCCCATAGTACAGAATACAATGTGCCTCCCTATGGTATATAATATAATATGCCTCCCCCTCCCTAGTATAGAATGTAATGTGCCTCCCCCTCCCTATAGTATATACAGTAATATGCCTCCCTTATAGTATACAATACAATGTGCCTCCCCATAGTATAACATATAATGTGCCTTCCCATTCCAGGCACCTGGCTAGCCAGAACCAAGTCCCTAGGGGGCAGCGATGGTGCCGCCCCCAGCGATATGTGTGGTGGACATCTGTAGGTCTCCATGGTTGCTGTTCAGCTCTATTCAAACCAGTGAATATTGAACACAGTAGCTCTAAATGTGTCTGTTTTCCCCAGTTAGGGAGAGACAGCCATGCAGCACAGAAGGTGATCAGCAGAGTCCTGGCTATATGTAAGAGCTGGCACCCTGCTAAATACAACTACTTGTGTGGTACCATGGACGGGCCACCACCAAAATACTATTTTCTGTAACAGAAGAGGCTGCTTTCATGCACCTCTGCATAAATAGAACTGGACATGGAAAAAAAACATGGATGAAAAAGGAGCTATAAGGATACTGGGCACACTGAGGATGGAATTGGTATGGAACCGGTTCAATTCCCGGCAGCGCCTGGCCGACATCAGCACAGTTCCCGGCAGCGGAAGCCCGACAGCGCTAGAAATCCCGATCGTGGATAGGTAAGTACTAACCTAACCTAACCCCCTAACCCTCCTTAGGGGTGCCTAACCCTAACCTCCCCCCCCAAGTGCCTAACCCTAATCCCCCCTGTAAGTGCCTAACCCTAACCCCCCCTTCCCTGCTGCCTAAACCTAAGTCCCCCGGGGGGGTGCCTAACCCTAACCCTCCCCCTAGCCTAACCCTAAACCTAAACCTCCCGGGGGGGGGGTGCCTAACCCTAAGTCCCCCTCGGGTGCCCTAAACCTAACCCTCCCCCCCATGGCTGTCCGCTCGCGGCGCCCGGCATCCCTTCGATCGGGATCCCGGGCGCCGGTCTCCCGGCGTCGGGGAAATGTCAGGCGTCTACATCTAGATGCCCGGCATTTCATCCCTTGCCTTGATATGATAGTCGGGAAGCCGGCTGCCGGTATTAAGGCAGCCGGCTTCCCGATTGTATACCACTGAGGACAAGGGAATGAAACAATAATGGAAAGAGAAAAGGGACGAGGCAAACACGATGGTTTGTGTGCAACTCCAATGGCTGGGGTACTCGCATGTGCAGAACGGGTCTTGCTTCATCAGATGCAGTGCCCCCTAAGCCGCGGCCAGGCTTAGGGGGCACTCGTTTTCTTGGGGTGCCGACGCCAGTCAGTGTCGCCATCGTCCGATGCAGATATACTGGCCTCGACTACGGATGTGAGACAGCCATTCTGAGTAACCTGAGGGTTACTCAGATGGCGGACGTTCTCGCCAGTGATCCGATGGATGCGCCCTCGGACGCAGCAGTGGATCACACAACCATGCAGGAGGTGTTTAATAACAATAGACGCCTCCTGCGTCATTAGCATAATTGCACACAGCATATGCAGTCCAAAGATGCAGCTGCCGCATTCACTGTGTCCACCTCTAAGTCAGGCCCAGGGTTAATTGTGCACCTCTGCTTCGGTCTCCTGAAATCTGGGCCTGATTGAGGGATGGACGCAATGCTGATGTCTCGCAGTTGAGCGATTATAGGTGATCTGCGCATGTGTCTGCGTCCCAATGTGCATGTGTCAATTACCATACCGTAGTCTCACTGTGAGGATTTATTCGCAAAGTGATTGATAGGAAAGGGCCATTTGTGGGTGGCGACTCAAATGCAAGCATATCGTGACTGTGTGCGGCGTGTCTAAGACTGCGGTCCCGTAAGATGTGAAAATGGCTTCGACGTCTCAGTCCCGTCGGCCGTTCTGCGTGACCATAGGGTTACTGATCTGTGACCGAGCTGCATCCTTGTACGAAAGTCGCTTAGATTTTATAAGTCACCGGTGGGCGTCTCAATACAAATCCTGGCGGCTGTGACAGCCGCGTATTTTTGCACAGCTGTGGCGGCATCTCAATCAGGCCCTCCATCTCCCTCACAGTGGTAGTTGGCCTTTTCTAGGCAGTGCCTGGGTTGCTATCATGCAGCTTCCATTTCATCATAATTGATCCAACAAAGCATTACTGCCTCACAGAGCTGAGGTCGTGGGTTCGATTCCCACTATGGTCCTAACTGTGTGGAGTTTGTATATTCTCCCTGTGTTTGCATAGGTTTCCTCTAGGAGCTCTGGTTTCCTCCCACACTCCAAAAATATACTGGTTGGTTAATTGGCTCCCAAAAAAAAAAAAATAACTCTTGTGTGTAAATATGTGTGTGCATGCGGTAGGGAATATAGATTGTAAGCTCCACTGGGACAGGGACTGATGTGAATGGACAAATATTCTCTGTAAAAGATGTACAATATTCCAAAGAACAAAAAAGAAGTAACTCGCGACCACAGACCGCTGCTGTGTCCTATCTAAGGTATACCCAAAACCTAAATATACAATTTCAAAACAACAAGATAGTGTCACTAGCGCAGTCTGTATGGAGAGGTCTACAAGGTATCCATCTTCGTCTCACAGAATGTCTTCACCACTGTTTCATTTCAAGATACGGAACCATATTCTGGATAGAACTCACCACTGGCACTCTATTACCGTTCACTGAAAGGTTTCTTTAACACCTCCTTTTTCTTTCAACACATCACACTTCTTAGGGGTCTATCAACAGACACTCACCATAAATCCACCTTGGTTCATACGTATAAAGGTTTCTTGTTACGACTCCCCTTATATATCCAATTGATGAAAAAATGTATCTATTTTCTTAAAACAATTCTTTATTTCAAATCGGAACCATAAAAAGTAAAAAATAGTCACATCACAAAAAAAAGCACATATAACAGTATTGGAACTATAGGTGGCAATAGGATATTCACAATATGGTTTTAAAACCTTTCTGATGACCCGTGCATAATCAGAGAAGGTAATCCAACTGGATGACACATGGAAGAAAAAACCATTTAGAGAAATATCCAAAAAGAGATGTATAATACCGCCTGTTGTCCAATTCCTGCTGCTTACTCCACCATCTACGCGTTTCGGACTGATTGTCCTTCCTCAGGATGTGGAGCTGTAACCCAGGAAGGGCTTAATATACCCCTCCTCTAAATTAAAAGACAATTAACCAATTATACTAAAAAATCGCAAAAAAAACCCTCAATAGACCACATTGTGAAACCTCCTATTACCATCTGAAGTCCCTTACAGGATATAACCTTACTTCAAAATTCATAGACATGATAATCTCCCATAGAGTATCCAAAATAACATAAAAAAAGGATATAAAAAAAGGATAATATGCATCAATTCAGCGTCAACAAAATCCTGGAATGTAATCCACCACCCACCATAGGAAAAAGACTGTGGCTCCCGCTTATTGCCACACCGCTTCTTCCAGTCTGCACAGCGGAAGTCCTTATAAGGTAATACCCCTCTGTAATACTTCCCTCATAAGTCCTAAAGCCCATATATATGAGCCAATACTTCCGCAGTAGTCGACTACCACACCCGGAAGTGAAAACGATCAGGCGCTCCATCCGCCCCCTCTAACACATAAACCATGTGATTAGAAGCGGTCACGCATACTTCCGGAAATCTCTATACGATGCGTCTCACGTCCACATCCGGAATCTGACCCGCAAACCCGGAAGTTGGTTTCAAAGGAATTCCTCCCCATGGGCTCGCTTATTTAGTTCCACAATAGTTATATGCACATATGTGAAATACCACGAAGGTCCACTCCGTTCGTAGATTGATATATAGAGTTCTGGAGATATGCAGCCAGATCCTTAACATCGCATCACCATGGGGCAGTATATATTCCAAACATTCTGAATTAGTACTTTTCCATAGTACCAAATAAAATATCCTCCATTGTACATGTAAAAAGGGGAAAGTAAACACCATTAGAGAATAAACATAACCCATAACAACCATATAACAATAAACAATATATATATATGTGTACACGGCTTCTACGTTCTTACAGAAACCATTTTGTCTCGAAATCTATATTAAGTCCTCTCGGGGCTAGTGTTTTTAACATATAGATTTTTTTCATTTCCATTTGTGCAAGACGTTCTTCCATATTATTTTTCCTCCAATTAGGATGGATAACCTTAATACCACAGAAGGATCTAAGTTCTGTGATATTGCACTGATGTTTCTGCTGAAAATGTAAGGAAACATTATGTGTACTCAATCCTTTTTTAATGTTCCTGGCGTGTTCTGCCAGTCTAATTTTTAACATACGGGTGGTCCTGCCCACATATTGTGAACCACATGTGCATTCCAGCAAATACACACAATATCTGCTATGACAGGTTATAAAATCATCGATCTTATAACTATGATTAGTTTGAGTAGATTTGTATTCCTTTATATGAGATACTTCACTTTTACATAATCTACACATAATGCACTCTCCGCATCTATAAAAACCTTTTGATTTATTCATCGTTAGGTCCCTGGGTTTTGATGTTACACTTTTAACAATAGCATTCTGGATGTTGTTAGCTTTCCGATAAATAAACATCGGTCGTTCTTTAATATATCCCTTTAATACAGGATCTCTAAGTAAGATATCCCAATGTTTAGCTATGATAGTTTCAACTTGTTTATATTGGCTATGATATTTAGAGATGAATGGTATTCCCCTATCCTCCCATTTTTTTATAGTTCCATCATTGTTAAGAATATGCCCCCTCTCGAGATCACTGGCCTGAGTCATAGCTTTGGTCACTAGCTCCTTTCCATATCCCTTCTGTATGAATTGATGACTCAAATCGATTGCCTGCACATCAAATACCTTTTTGTCTGTACTATTACGGTTAATATGTTGAAACTGGCTGTAGGGTATACTCCTTAGCCAGTTAGCATGGTGGTTGCTGGTGAAGTCGATGAATGAGTTACAATCAGTCGGTTTATTAAAACTCTTGGTTTTCAATGTATTCCCTTCTATATATATAGTGAGGTCTAGGAAATTCACCTCTACATCACTAATACAAAAACTGAAATTGATGTTACATACATTTTCATTCAAATAGGCACAGAATAGTTCCAAAGACTCCTTGTTACCCTTCCAAACAAAACAGACATCGTCAATATAGCGCATCCAGGACACTAGACTGGCACCAAACTCATGGCCACTCCACACTGATCTATGCTCCCAGAGGGCCATGAATAAATTAGCGTAACTAGGTGCCAGTCCAGTGCCCATCGCCGTGCCTGACGTCTGTAAATAAAACGATTCCATAAACCAAAAAAAGTTGTTCTTCAGAACCAATTCTATTCCCTCCAGCACAAAGTTTTTATAGGATTCTGTGAAAGACTCTCTATCTAAAAAGAATCTAACAGCCTCCAATCCAAATCGATGCTCTATAATTGTGTAGAGAGATGTAACGTCGGCGGTAACGAGCCAATAGTCATCTCTCCACACAATCTCCTCAAGCTTATGAATAGTAGCTATGGTATCCTTAAGATACGCCGGGGTCTTCTTAACCAGTGGTTGGAGTATAAAATCTAAAAACTTCGAAAGGTTAGATAATACAGAATTTGTGCCAGCTACTATAGGTCTACATGGGGGGTTATTTAAGGTTTTATGGATTTTCAGGAGGCCATAGATTACGGGGACAGATGGTTTTTCAATTTTAATATATGATTTCTCATTTTCATTAATAACCCCTTTGCCTGTATATAATACAAGGAAAGTCTCTAATTTTTTAGTAATCCCTAGACTAGGATTCCCCCGTAATTTTTTATAAGTGGTATCATCACAAAGTTGTTTGATAATCTCTGAATTGTAATCTTCAGTATTCATGATGACCACCCCCCCCCTTTATCCGCCGGCTTAATGATGATATTGTCATTCTTCCTAAGATGTTGTATAGCTTCCCTTTCTGCCTTAGTCAAATTATTATTTCTTACTGGTTTGAACCGGGTCCTTTCTAGATCTTCTCTCACCAATCTTTCAAAGGTCTCCACAAAACACCTCTTTTTGTGCTGTGGAAAAAAGGTGGATTTCTTTTTAAATATGGAGCATGGCAATTCTTCTAATATTGGTTCATCTTCAGTCATCTTATTCTTTTCTTCAAAGAATCTTTTAAGTGCCAGCCTTCTAATAAATCTTTGGAGATCAATGAAGATCTCAAATTCATCTGCTCTACTTGAAGGTGCGAATTTTAATCCTCTCTCAAGGACTTTTTTTTCCTCATCAGAAAGAACATGATTGCTTAAATTGTAGATTGCCGTTTTGGTAGTAATCCCTGGTGTTACTCCCTTCTCTACCTTATTAGGGTCAGAATCCACAGATACATAATTATTAACAATTCCTCTTTTCTTTCTCCTTCTTCTTATTTTATTGAGGCGGTGGGTCATCCCACTGCCCCTTTTTCCCCTCTTTTTTCTCTTCACGTGTTTAAATTGTAATGACGATCTCTTCCTAAAAAATTTTCCTCATACCTTAAGGGAGCAAATCTATTTTCATTATATCTATCCCTCCTATTAAGTTTGTATTCATCCCGAAATGCGGGTTCCCCCTGTTGGTAATCCCTCTTCCATTGATGCCTCCTTCTAACATAATCATCATCTAATCCATCTCTTTCTACCTTCCATCTATCCTCCTTGTATGTTTTTCTGGTCTGCCTGTTGGTATAGTTTGTCCCCGAATTCTTTCTTACATCCCTAACGTTCTCACTCTTGCTCGTGAATCCTCTATCCTCTGTGCGATTTAATGTTTCTGTCATCCAATCTTGAGTCCTTTGCGGTGTTTCATTACTCCTTATTTCTAAAAAAAATTTTTCTTTTCTTGTGATGGCATGCTGTCTGCCTAATTTAAAATCCTGTTTGTCCCTAAAATATTTTTTTTGTTTTTCAATTCTGATGTCTCTCTCATTTCTATCAATCTTTCTGATGACACTCTCTTCTAAAACTTTGTAATCCTCTGAGGCAGAATATGGTTTAATTAATCCTTTATATATTTCCTCTTCCTCCTCTATTTGTTTAAGTTCACGTGTTTTTTCCTTAATAATCAACCTCATCAACGAGTATGAACATGAGTCTAATATTTTAAACCATTCTTCTCTAAATTCTTTGGACTCATTTTGAAATGTTGGTACCTTATCAATGCGCAAACCTCTAGGAATCAGTTGGTCACTACAATATTGCTCTAATGAGGTAATCTCCCACCATATTTTTCCCTCTCTAATTAATAATTTTTCTAATTTAGTCATAGCACTCTGCACATTCTTATCTGCTACATCATTCATTTGATCATCACTAAATACACTATTAATATAATCTTTACGAGTATGTCTGTGGTTAAACATATCTATTGGCTGCAAGTCACAACTTAGTAGGGTAAAAGATGTACAATATTCCAAAGAACAAAAAAGAAGTAACTCGCGACCACAGACCGCTGCTGTGTCCTATCTAAGGTATACCCAAAACCTAAATATACCATTTCAAAACAACAAGATAGTGTCACTAGCGCAGTCTGTATGGAGAGGTCTACAAGGTATCCATCTTCATCTCACAGAATGTCTTCACCACTGTTTCATTTCAAGATACGGAACCATATTCTGGATAGAACTCACCACTGGCACTCTATTACCGTTCACTGAAAGGTTTCTTTAACACCTCCTTTTTCTTTCAACACATCACACTTCTTAGGGGTCTATCAACAGACACTCACCATAAATCCACCTTGGTTCATACGTATAAAGGTTTCTTGTTACGACTCCCCTTATATATCCAATTGATGAAAAAATGTATCTATTTTCTTAAAACAATTCTTTATTCCAAATCGGAACCATAAAAAGTAAAAATAGTCACATCACAAAAAAAAGCACATATAGCAGTATTGGAACTATAGGTGGCAATAGGATATTCACAATATGGTTTTAAAACCTTTCTGATGACCCGGGCATAATCAGAGAAGGTAATCCAACTGGATGACACGTGGAAGAAAAAAACATTTAGAGAAATATCCAAAAAGAGATGTATAATACCGCCTGTTGTCCAATTCCTGCTGCTTACTCCACCATCTACGCGTTTCGGACTGTTTGCCCTTCCTCAGGATGTGGAGCTGTAACCCAGGAAGGGCTTAATATACCCCTCCTCTAAATTAAAAGACAATTAACCAATTATACTAAAAATCGCAAAAAAATCCTCAATAGACCACATTGTGAAACCTCCTATTACCATCTGAAGTCCCTTACAGGATATAACCTTACTTCAAAATTCATAGACATGATAATCTCCCATAGAGTATCCAAAATAACATAAAAAAGGATAATATACATCAATTCAGCGTCAACAAAATCCTGGAATGTTATCCACCACCCACCATAGGAAAAAGACTGTGGCTCCTGCTTATTGCCACACCGCTTCTTCCAGTCTGCACAGCGGAAGTCCTTATATGGTAATACCCCTCTGTAATACTTCCCTCATAAGTCCTAAAGCCCATATATATGAGCCAATACTTCCGCAGTAGTCGACTACCACACCCGGAAGTGAAAACGATCAGGCGCTCCATCCGCCCCCTCTAACACTTAAACCATGTGATTAGAAGCGGTCACGCATACTTCCGGAAATCTCTATACGATGCGTCTCACGTCCACATCCGGAATCTGACCCGCAAACCCGGAAGTTGGTTTCAAAGGAATTCCTCCCCATGGGCTCGCTTATTTAGTTCCCCATGGAATCATTTTATTTACAGACGTCAGGCACGGCGATGGGCACTGGACTGGCACCTAGTTATGCTAATTTATTCATGGCCCTCTGGGAGCATAGATCAGTGTGGAGTGGCCATGAGTTTGGTGCCAGTCTAGTGTCCTGGATGCGCTATATTGACGATGTCTGTTTTGTTTGGAAGGGTAACAAGGAGTCTTTGGAACTATTCTGTGCCTATTTGAATGAAAATGTATATAACATCAATTTCAGTTTTTGTATTAGTGATGTAGAGGTGAATTTCCTAGACCTCACTATATATATAGAAGGGAATACATTGAAAACCAAGAGTTTTAATAAACCGACTGATTGTAACTCATTCATCGACTTCACCAGCAACCACCATGCTAACTGGCTAAGGAGTATACCCTACAGCCAGTTTCAACGTATTAACCGTAATTGTACAGACAAAAAGGTATTTGATGTGCAGGCAATCGATTTGAGCTAGTGACCAAAGCTATGACTCAGGCCAGTGATCTTGAGAGGGGGCATATTCTTAACAATGATGGAACTATAAAAAAATGGGAGGATAGGGGAATACCATTCATCTCTAAATATCATAGCCAATATAAACAAGTTGAAACTATCATAGCTAAACATTGGGATATCTTACTTAGAGATCCTGTATTAAAGGGATATATTAAAGAACGACCGATGTTTATTTATCGGAAAGCTAACAACATCCAGAATGCTATTGTTAAAAGTGTAACATCAAAACCCAGGGACCTAACGGTGAATAAATCAAAAGGTTTTTATAGATGCGGAGAGTGCATTATGTGTAGATTATGTAAAAGTGAAGTATCTCATATAAAGGAATACAAATCTACTCAAACTAATCATAGTTATAAGATCGATGATTTTATAACCTGTCATAGCAGATATTGTGTGTATTTGCTGGAATGCACATGTGGTTCACAATATGTGGGCAGGACCACCCGTATGTTAAAAATTAGACTGGCAGAACACGCCAGGAACATTAAAAAAGGATTGAGTACACATAATGTTTCCTTACATTTTCAGCAGAAACATCAGTGCAATATCACAGAACTTAGATCCTTCTGTGGTATTAAGGTTATCCATCCTAATTGGAGGAAAAATAATATGGAAGAACGTCTTGCACAAATGGAAATGAAAAAAATCTATATGTTAAAAACACTAGCCCCGAGAGGACTTAATATAGATTTCGAGACAAAATGGTTTCTGTAAGAACGTAGAAGCCGTGTACACATATATATATTTTTTATTGTTATATGGTTGTTATGGGTTATGTTTATTCTCTAATGGTGTTTACTTTCCCCTTTTTACATGTACAAAGGAGGATATTTTATTTGGTACTATGGAAAAGTACTAATTCAGAATGTTTGGAATATATAGTGCCCCATGGTGATGCGATGTTAAGGATCTGGCTGCATATCTCCAGAACTCTATATATCAATCTACGAATGGAGTGGACCTTCGTGGTATTTCACATATGTGCATATAACTATTGTGGAACTAAATAAGCGAGCCCATGGGGAGGAATTCCTTTGAAACCAACTTCCGGGTTTGCGGGTCAGATTCCGGATGTGGACGTGAGACGCATCGTATAGAGATTTCCGGAAGTATGCGTGACCGCTTCTAATCACATGGTTTATGTGTTAGAGGGGGCGGATGGAGCGCCTGATCGTTTTCACTTCCGGGTGTGGTAGTCGACTACTGCGGAAGTATTGGCTCATATATATGGGCTTTAGGACTTATGAGGGAAGTATTACAGAGGGGTATTACCTTATAAGGACTTCCGCTGTGCAGACTGGAAGAAGCGGTGTGGCAATAAGCAGGAGCCACAGTCTTTTTCCTATGGTGGGTGGTGGATTACATTCCAGGATTTTGTTGACGCTGAATTGATGCATATTATCCTTTTTTATATCCTTTTTATGTTATTTTGGATACTCTATGGGAGATTATCATGTCTATGAATTTTGAAGTAAGGTTATATCCTGTAAGGGACTTCAGATGGTAATTGGAGGTTTCACAATGTGGTCTATTGAGGGTTTTTTTTGCGATTTTTTAGTATAATTGGTTAATTGTCTTTTAATTTAGAGGAGGGGTATATTAAGCCCTTCCTGGGTTACAGCTCCACATCCTGAGGAAGGACAATCAGTCCGAAACGCGTAGATGGTGGAGTAAGCAGCAGGAATTGGACAACAGGCGGTATTATACATCTCTTTTTGGATATTTCTCTAAATGGTTTTTTCTTCCATGTGTCATCCAGTTGGATTACCTTCTCTGATTATGCCCGGGTCATCAGAAAGGTTTTAAAACCATATTGTGAATATCCTATTGCCACCTATAGTTCCAATACTGCTATATGTGCTTTTTTTTGTGATGTGACTATTTTTTACTTTTTATGGTTCCGATTTGGAATAAAGAATTGTTTTAAGAAAATAGATAAATTTTTTCATCAATTGGATATATAAGGGGAGTCGTAACAAGAAACCTTTATACGTATGAACCAAGGTGGATTTATGGTGAGTGTCTGTTGATAGACCCCTAAGAAGTGTGATGTGTTGAAAGAAAAAGGAGGTGTTAAAGAAACCTTTCAGTGAACGGTAATAGAGTGCCAGTGGTGAGTTCTATCCAGAATATGGTTCCGTATCTTGAAATGAAACAGTGGTGAAGACATTCTGTGAGACGAAGATGGATACCTTGTAGACCTCTCCATACAGACTGCGCTAGTGACACTATCTTGTTGTTTTGAAATATTCTCTGTAAAGTCCTGCGGAATATGTGTGCGCTATATAAATAACTGGTAATAAATAAATAATTTATAATAGACAAATCTGTTGTTTTTTTGTAGGGGGTTGAATACTTTTCCACACCAGTGTGAGTAGGAGGTATATAGTCTACCGTCACGACAGATGTGTCCACATACATCTATCCTCCGTGTGCTACAAGTTGCGTGAGTGCTGTGCAACTTGGTAGCATTGAGCGTCTATTTGTGCAACTTCTTCCCTTAAAATGCATCTTGTTTGTTAAGCAATGCAAATAGGATGCACAAGCAGCTTCAGCTGATTAAAATGATATGTGGCATGCCTATATTCAGTGCGCGACTGCTGTTAAAATGCTACGTTACAATGTCAGTGGCTGTGACACTGTAACTTAGCATTTCACATGCAGATACAGCCGCAGTCCCACACAGGGGAGTAGCGAGGGTGACTCCGGTGGACCATGAGCTCCGGGCACCAAAATGGACAGAGGGCGCCATCCAGGGTTCCGGACTTTGACGGCCAATATGACGGCCACCTGTTAGTTTTATCTCGGTTTGCTCTATATCCTAAATAAGTTACGGATCTGAGATCCATTTCTACATTTCATGCTCCCTCAAGCTGCCCAGATCGCCTCCCCTCCGGCCCCCCTACTTTGTGATCATCTTCTGTCACCTCTCCTTTCCTGTCAGATTGATTACATTCATTTCTCACTTCTTTTATTCCCTCCCCTCTTTGCCCCTGTCCACTCCTTTCTTATTGGCTTGTCACCACCCCTCTCCTTTTCTTATTGGCTTCTGTCACCTCCCCTCACTGATCGGTACTTTCCTCTCCCCTTCCCTCTTTGAGCCCCTCCCTTCTTCTCTCCCATTCATTCATTGTGCTTCAATGGACTTAAAAGTGACACATCCGAGGTAAAGTCCTAATCTCCAATTATAAGGTATTAAATTTAAAAAAAGTCACTGCTTTGCTATTTAAAGTAATGGATGTGTTCCCAGGCATAACCACAAACTGTTATTTGAACGGTCATTTAAAAATATTAGGAGACCTGAAATAATAATGGTGGTAGACAGAACACGGTTAGTAGTACTCACATTAATATAGGTGCAATGTATATTTGCCAAGTAGGAGAATAGGTAAGAAGGGAGCTTCCCATAGGTGTTCCCACTCCAGTGAAAGCTGCTTGGGGCAGTAATTGCAGTAATAAATTGTGCAGCCTGTGGAATTTTTGTCAATTTAAGTTTTGTTTTTTTTTAAAAAACATTTTTTTTAATTTTTGTTTTATATACTCACAAGTGCAAACATACATGTACATGTATAATTATCTATACAAACATACAGATATATTACATAAATCCATATACACATATATACAGAACTGCAATCTGTGTAAACAAATACAATTCAAGTGCAATGTCAAACAAATACATTTTATCTGTAGAATATATCTAGTCAAAAATTACTGTTAAACATAGGCACAGAGATAGAATATATAATTCAAATAGAACCATAATAACAAAAACAAATTATATATGTAAAGTGAAATAAAATAAAATAAGCACATACACCCCCCTCCCCCCCTGAACCCTGGTGCAGTTTATTCCCACTCCATTAATCGGGTACTCCTACACTGGAGGAAATAACATTGTTCCTCTACAGGAGACAAAGAATCTTATCCCCTGACCCGTAAATATAGGATTTAAAGATCTAAATATACAACATCACTCCAAATTACAAAGTAGAGACCAATTCGTAGTCTCAAATAATCTCATTATATGAGTTCTAACATCAGAATCCAGGGTGTCGATATATATACCCCATTTAGCATAAAAGCGAACCACCCCCTTCTCAACATCAGGTATAGTTGCTCTTCTATCAAAATAAAGTATTTGTAGCAATATGGTTTTAACTGTTTGAAGAGATGGTGCTGTGGAAACTGTCCAGTTACGGAGTATAACTTTCTTCGCCACATTTACCACTACCGTATGAAAGGGCAATAATTCCATCTTACGACCTTGCAGGTCCCAATTTATAAAATTAGCGCATAACATAGCCAATGGGTCCTTCATAAAATGTAAGGCGCATATATTGTTTAGAAATACCATAATCTTATCCCAAAATTTTCTAATTTTCCCACATTCCCACATATTATGGAAGAAAGTAGCTCGTGAAAATTTACACTTCGGGCAGCAGCCTGACTCCTCCTCAACAACATGTTTCCTCTGACTCTGGGACATATATGCCCTATGAATAGTCCTAATATGTACTTCCTGCCAAATAGCTGAATGGAGAATTCTTAAAGTCTTCTCTGTATGCTTTAATAAAACATTGGGGGAGCCTATTTGTGGTATTTCTGACCAATTTTGGATGCAACTCTCCCACAGAGCCTCAGCTGTCGCAGGAAGCAAGTAGGGGTATAACAACCGTGTCTTATAATACCCAGTATTGGATAAATTAAATAAGGGCCGTAAAATATCATCATCTTCCTCCCTCAACGTAGGAGGGGTAGAGATTGTATAAAATGACGAAGTTGCAGAAACATAAAAAAGTCTCTATTAGTAAGAAAAAATTTAGACTTCAAATCTTGAAAAGAATACATTTGACCCCCTGGATCAAACACATCACGAATGGCAGCGATACCCCTCACCCTCCAGATCAGGTATTCAGCGTATTCTAGGCCAGGAATAAACATAGGATTACCCCAGAATGTATTATACTGAGATACAGTGTGGCGCCTGTGAAGCTTTCAGTTTATTTGTAACCAAACTAGGTAAGTGTCAAAAAATAGAATATTATTTTGCATCAATGGTGGGAGATGTGATCTGGGAGTATGAAGTAGAGCGGACATAGAATAGGGAGAAGCTATTTCTTCCTCCAGGGATTTATGGCTATATGTTTCACAACCCGTCAACCAATCACGTATATATCGAAAAAATACTGCATTAGTGAATGCAGAGACATGCGGAACAGCTAATCCACCATCTGATTTCCCCAAATACATTTTAGCTCTAGATATACGTGGTTTCCCACCCCTCCATAAAAAGTTAAAAAATAGATGAGTAATTTGAGTAATATCAAAACGGGTTAATCGTATTGGCAACATCTGTATAGGATAGGCCAGTTTAGGAAATATGACAGATTTCAACAATGCAACTCTGCCCAGGAGAGATAATGGAAGGTGTCGCCAAATATCCAATAGTTTAGTTATGTCAGCTATCACTGGGGTGAAATTAACCGTATACAACTTAGAAATATTAGCCGGGATATAGATTCCAAGATACTTAATAGCTTGCTGAGCCAGTCGGAAATGATCTAAGCATATAGCAGAAAGAGACAAAAGCGGGGACCCTGAATCATGCATATAAAGGACCTCCAATTTATGTAGGTTAATCTTATACCCAGCAAAAGAACCAAATCGTGACAGTAATTCCAGAATAACAGGAACAGAGTTTGTGAGATCCGACACAAACAAGAGCATGTCATCCGCAAAAAAACACACCTTCAGCATTACGTTTCCAATAGAAATCCCTCTAAATCCCTCATGCTGGTGAAGGGCTATCGCAAGAGGCTCCAGGGCCAGTGCAAATAACAGGGGTGAGAGAGGACAACCTTGTCGAGTGTCTTTCTGAACTTCAAAAGGGGTAGACAAGTAACCATTTGTAGAAATCTGCGTGAGTGGGTCACAATACAAAGTTTGTAATATTGACACAAACTCATCAGGGAATCCAAATCTCTTCAATGTTTCAAACAGGTGGTCTCAAGTGACAAGGTCAAAAGCCTTTTCGGCATCCATAGATATTATAGCCTGAGACCTAGGACCACCTGAGAAACCAAGAGCTTGTACGGCTGCCAGCACTTTCCGAATATTAACTACCGAATGGCGACCCATGATAAATCCTGTCTGGTTATTGGAAACAATAGTGGGTAAAATGTATTTCAAACGATCCGACAAGATTTTAGTTAACAATTTGTAGTCGACATCCAGCAGTGATATTGGGCGATATGATCCCGGATCCTCCGGATCTCGATTGGGTTTGGGCAGAACTCTGACAACTGCAGAGTTAAAATATAAGGGTAATCTGCGCTCTTTCAAGATGGAATTGAAGACCAAACACAATGTGTCACTTACTCTATTAGCTAATAATTTGTAGAATTCCCCGGAAAGACCTTCCGGCCCCGGGGCCTTAAGAGGTTTCAATCCCACAATAGTATTAAGAATTTCTTCCTTAGTAATAGGGGCAAGCAAGGACTCAGCCTGTTCTTCAGAAATACGAGGAGTGGAAATATCTGTCCAAAAGTTAGCTTTTTGGAGTTCATCAATAGGACCTTGTGAATAAAGAGAGGCATAGAAGTCTCTAAAAGCTTCATTTATATCTTTCCCTTTATAAATTAGAGTACCATCCGGCTTTTTCAAAGCAGAGATTACAGTGGAAGATCGTGTGGTCCTTACTAAATTAGACAAAAGTCGACTCGATTTGTTCCCATGCTTATAAAATTGAAAATTAGTAGAGAAGGTATGTCGAGTCGACTGTTGTGCCAACACCTCTTCAAACTGAATCTTTGCCTGTATATAAGCGTCTTTATTACTAGGGAATGGGGAAGATTTAAAATTTACATAAGCGGCAGTTGTTCTTTCCTGGGATTGCAGATATAAAGCTGAAATATCTTTCCTAAATTTGGAAACATAAGAAATAATTTCTCCATGCAAAACAGACTTTGCCGTCTGCCAAAATAAGAAAGGGTCAGAAACATGTTCCCGGTTATTATGAACATATTCCTGCCACTTCGCTTCTATCATATTCCGGAATTTTATGGAGGAAGAAAGGTATGATGGGAAGCGCCACTGGCGACAAGATCCCACATCTACTGATGTTGCAATAGTGCACCATATAAGTGCATGATCAGATAAACATATAGGTGCAATCCCTGTATCTAATACTTTAGAAAATAAAATTTTGGTCGGCAGAATATAGTCGATACGGGACAAGTTACCATGTGCTGCTGACATGCACATGAAATCCCTATCAGTAGGATGATGCATTCTCCAACTATCCACTAAACCCAATTGAGAAATAAAAAATTGTAAACCTAATTTCGGAGGAGTGGGAATCCGTTTAGGGTTATGAGATTTATCCATAGCAGGTAGTACCGTTACATTAAAATCCCCGCCCACCAATAACTGCAAATCAATGAATGGCTATAGCTTTGCCAACAATCCTCGGAAGAAAACTTTAGAATAAACTGTGGGAGTATAAATGTTACAAAGCACCAGAGTCTCCGACAAAATAGATAAATTGCTAATAACATATCGGCCTTCAGGGTCGACTATATTAGATTGAACCTGGGGAGATAAATCTTTCCTGACCAGTATCGCTACCCCTCTGGCTTTGGAGTTGTAAGAGGCATGCGCCACCAATGTAAAACCCAGTGAAGACAATTTAACAACCTCGCTATCTGTCAGGTGCGTCTCCTGCAGTAATGCTATACCTATTTGCAATTTTTTAAGATACAAAAGTATTTTCTTCCGTTTCACAGGAGAATTAATCCCCCACACATTCCAGGACCACAATTTAAGTTCCGACATAATTCAAATTGGTCAGGATATAAATCTGAAAAATTATATATATTTCACATCTAATAGTGAGCAGAAATAGACCATACACTGCACCAGGGCCCTCAATATAAACACAAAAAAATTGTGAAATAATAAAACTAAGAAAAATAAACACGGACAAAAAAGGAAATAAAAAACACAGAAATAGAAAACATGTAATTGAAAAAGAGAAGCATTGTCAACATCTAGTGGACGTAGTTATAGAACATGACAAATATTGAGAACCAATAGACCAATATTAAATCGGAACAGCAAAATTCTGAAAAAGAGAATACACTTCCAAAGAAGATAAAGGTTACAATCAATAATACATTCAAAACCAATATGTTAGATTCGCGTAATGTAAAAGTAATAATGCTGATAAATAAAAGTATACCATATACCTATAGGTGGACAGACGTATCTGTGAAGGCATTCTAGGTACAGTGAGCCAAAAACCCTCAATTGTGTATTATAGAAGAAAAATAAGAAAAAATACCATCCAAATAAATGAGGAATCGAACGCCAACCAACCATTTAAATATTAGGCAATAAAAGCAAGGCATATACATTACGTAACAATATACTCAAGTATTTTGATCCATATCGGAGGACGGTGCGGCGCCATCCTCTTCCTGAAGATAAGCCTGTGCATCAGCTACATTGGTGAAGTCTCTAGGACCTTGTGAAGTAAATACTCGTAGCCGAGCCGGATAAAGAAGAGCAAATCGTTTACCAGCTTGAATAAGTTGAGAACAAACTGGAGACATTTCTCTGCGAGCTCTAGAGACCTCTGCAGAGTAGTCCTGGAAAATAGAGATACGCTTGCCATCCCAGGAAAGAGGGCCCTTCTTTTTGGCTGTAGACCAAATTAGTTCCCTATGGCGAAAATTTAGACACTTGAAGATGACTGCACATGACCTGGTGTTATGAGAGTCACGGAAATGGCCTAAACGTTGTGCTCGTTCAATCTCCATAGGCTGTAATTCTTCTGAAATGCCAAGGAGCTCTGGAAGGTCGGATATAGAAATTTAGCAATGTCCGGGCCCCTGACAGATTCGCTCAGGCCTATCAGGCGTAGATTATTACGTCGCGACCTATTTTCAAGGTCGTCGAACTTGGAGAGCAACTGTTGCTGTGTGGTAGTAAGTGAGGACACTTGCTGTTTTAACTCCGCAATGTCATGAAAATTAGCCCCGATACGATTTTCATTTTTAGAGATTTGATGAGACATAGAGGACAATTGAGATTTTATGTCCGCTACTGCGCCCATAAATTTGTCAGCTTGTGTTTGTAATAACAGTCCAACAGTTTCTTGAATGGCTCTGACCACCTCCACATACGATAAAGGAACGGGGGATACCAGAGAGTCCGAAGCTGAAGGGGTGGCATTAGAGTCAGGAGTCTTGGAGCGTTTTCAGTACGCTGCAAGTTGGTGTCCACACGTTTGGCTCCACTTTTACCCCTTTGATTTTTAGGAGCGGGTGTTGAAGCCACGTATTTATCCATTCTTCAGAATAAAGTGTTAAAGGGCCAAAATCACAACCGAGATCTTCAAATCACTTTGGTCTTGCAATAGATACCACGACCACTAGATGGCTTGTAGTTCACATTATATCAAAGAACATATTCTTTATAATATTTAACCAAGTCCAGCAAAATTAGGATTCCGCGTGGTTCAATATGAGAACTGCAATCACACAGGAGAGTATTCCAAAATTAGTGACCTGACACCAATATATTAAGCTGACAGGTGATGATGATGGTGCCTGTTACAACAAAAGAAATCACTCCAGCTGTGAAGCATGAACCACGGGTTTGGGGGGAGGCAGGATGATGATACCTGTATAGCAGGCTGAGTGAGGAGTCTGGCAGGATGACAGCTACAGCCCCAGGAGACAGGAGGGAAGCAGTACAGCCCAACTGAAATCTGTGCCTGGTGAGCTGGATTAGGCAGCCCCAGGTTATCAGCTCAGGGCAAGTCAGAGGAGCAGGTCCAGCAGGATGGGGAGGCTGCACAGCAGGGAGAGGGTGGCCCGGTTACACCGCAGAGAGCCCAGCCTTATCCTGAACGCAGGCCTGCATCCAAGATGGCGGCTCCCGCGATTCGCGGCTCCGGCCGCGATTCGCGGCTCCGGCCGCGATTGCTTTTACATTTTTGCAGGGGTACCTCTCCCCAGATCTTTAATTGAGTCCCCGGCCTCTGGAGCTGGTGTAGACCGCGGCACCGCCAGAGCCCGGGAATCGTTCCCGGAGCTCAGAGAGGCACCTAGCAGGGCAGCAGAAGGTAAGGAGAGGACGAAGGGACCCATTTACACCACAATAATCGCCCCAGTGGGGTAACTTATAAGGGGATCCTGAGGAGCTGCTAAAAGTGCGTCCAACTCACTTAGCAGCCAAGCCACGCCCCCGTCAATTTAAGTTAAATGATCAGAATATATAATACAATCTCCTCTATTGACTATTAATGATTCAAAGGAGATAAAAGTCAGATCCTAGGTGCTATACATAAATAGAGCAGTGTCAAAGGAGCTACCCTTGTCAGACATTGCCTCACTGAAGCATTCCATTCCCCCAATGGTACCTCAATGCCAAGTGTGATACTGCCACTGTTTGCTCTTTTTTTCTTTACTTCAGTATTACCTCGCAGGCTGGCCATATCCCACTGGCACAGTTCAGTACAAGGGGTGGGGGTGGTATGACATGCACTTTCTCTGGGCGCCATGGCTCCACGCTACTCCTCTGGTCCCACACAGAATATAGGCATGCTGCATATTATTTTAATCAGCATAAGCTGCTTGTGCATCCTATTCACATTATATTCTCGAGAATATATAAATTCAACAACTAACAATAGAGAAGTTAATAAATGTTAGATCTGATGGTGTGATGCATAATGCCAATTTGTAAGTCTGTACTGTACAGTATCAATAAGATGCACATGTAACAGCGGTCTCCTGAACATGTGTAGAAACAGTGAATATTGCTGAAACTAAATAAAGTGACTGTTAATATATGGAACCTTAACACTCAGTGCTGAGTATTTGAATATGTGGTCATAAATATAAAGGATCTGAATATATGTAATAAAACACTACAAAGCTGATGTAGAGAATAAAATAAAAACACACTCCGTTATAGGGACTCCTACTCACTAATGCTGGGCATACACTGCCAGATAAAATGTCTGTCAGACCGACAGACATTTTATCTGGCAGCCTGCCAGCCGCAGAGGTCGCCGGCATACACTGTGAGAGAAATCTCACAGTGTATAGCCCGACATCCGCGCTCCGCCCCCGGGGGCGGAGACATTTCCCTGTTCCTTCCGTAGGAAGGAACACAGGAGATGTCCATCTGTCGGCTGCGCTGGGCATACACTGCCCGATGCGGCCGACAGTTTCCCGGGTAAATATCGCATCGGACGGGCATGCTGGACAATCCAGCATGCCCGACCGAGCAATATTTAACCCTCGGTCGCCCGCATACACGCTGCAATTATCGCGGCGATCCGCCGATATCGGGCGGATCGTCCCGATAATTGCAGAGTGTATGGCCAGCATAAGAAATATCGTCCCAGCTCAGTAGCTAATAGTTTCCAACAACTGCAACAAATATGGGAATATACTTATGTTGCAAGTTAGAGAATAGACTAACGGAAGCTAGTGATTATTACCTTATTTGCAAGAGGAATTTATATCAGATTAAAAATAAGCCAAGACTGAGAACTTTTGATAATAAATATCATAACACAAGAATGAATAAAACTTATTTATTGGAGACAACAAAGGAACAATATACAGTTGGACATCTGATGTTATTTTAATTCACACATTCTTGTTTAATTTCACTACTATCATTTTTATTTTTAGCTGCTAAACGCACACTATGGGCCGGATTCAATCACCGGCGATATTATCACCGATTTTTCGGTGATATTATCATACCTGCAATAATTTAGGGCAGGCGAAATTTTTTTTAAAAACCCCAATTTTGGGGTAAAAATGTGGGGATTTCTGTCAGAACCCTTTGGACAGCCCCGCTAATTATACTTTAGTGAATTTTTTTACCTATGTTGCGTACTTTGTTGAAAAACGACAGCTGAAATTTCAGTAAAAAATATTATTTTTTCGTAAAAAATGTGTTTAAAGTATCGGGTCCGGTATATGGGAATTCCCCATAGTAACCAATCAGGTTTGAAGTTGCATTTATCAAATACATTCTATAAAATGTTAGGTAGAATCTGATTGGTTGCTATAGGCAACTTCTTTACTTGTCCACTTTTAAACTCATTAGAAGGCTTGAGACATCTGTCCCTAAGGTGTGAATGCTGTTTGCATCATGAAACTCGCATACATTGCGTGAATGAGCACATGGGAGATCTGATTAAAAATACTTATTTGTGGGACTCGTGGCAAGGTTGCGTGACTTTTCTACAAAATGCGAACTGGGAGAAGTACATAAAAAAGTGTCACCTGAGATAGTATTGTGGTTCTTTAAACCCACTTACCTCACCCGGTGCTGACACTATTCCACATGGCATGTACCTGCAGCCCAGATTCCACATGTCCTTCCAAACATGGATCCCGAGTGACAGCGTTTCCTGAGTCTCAGCATGGCGTCGGCGCTGCCATATTGATCCTCATCCCATGACCTTTCTGCTACTATTCTTAAGCCTGGATATTCCACATGATCTTCCCAGGCAATCCTCACTCAGAACACACAATTTAAGTACCCCAAGTTCACTAGCACATTGCCAGTACAACTTGTCTCATCACTAGATTCTGATCCTGATTCGGCAGTTTCATTTTCCTTTTGCCTGTCACTAAGTGCAACCAGCATCCCGATTCCTCACTGCACTGTGCTGTGGTGTGTAGCCTTCTATACACCAGTGTGCTCCTGCCTGCATTCCTCCTAAGAGCTGCTGGAAGCCTTCATCTATTACAGCCTATATTTACATCCTGGAAACATCTTGCACCTATCTTACTTACGGATATAATGATTCTCTATGCGCAGTCTCCTAAGTATATTCCTGCAAACAGCTACCTTTGTCTGCTGACCCACAGGTTACAGTGCATGTTTTCCAGGTCTCCTCGCAGAATCACAAGTGCAATAATTAACTCCACCAGTGGAACTTTTAAAGTGAGTTGGCGAGTAATGTATACACCTGTGCACCTGCTGGGTGACCTGGAAAACGTAACCTGTGTGGGGTCCTGAGGACCGAGTTTGAGAACCTCTGTGCTAACCTCTGAGCCGGAGAAAGCGAGGCTTGGAGCACATGGCGCGCATTGCACATGCGCGAATAGAAGATACCGGCAGCAATGGTCCGGGTATAAATAGAGGTATTGAGAGATCATAAATCTATGTCTGAGGAAGCTGCTGATTCCAGTTGGAGGCGGAGAAACGCGTTACATTATACCCAGCTTCTGATGCCCACTGTTGTATTCGATCCAGCACCCTAAGGATAATCAGTGGAATTGGATAAAAAACCTGGGCCACTCATGGATGTCCGATCCTAATACCAGGTTATTATAATCGGGGGACTCTATAAGGTGCTGTTTTCTATTCACAGCACATATACATCTGGGTCCATCCAAAAATCTGGAACAAGCACTTGGTTTACTGAAAGTACACAGGTGGCAGCTGGAACATTCTACATATATATATAGGTGATCTTTATGACAAACAAAAGGAAGGATTGGTCACAGAGGATATCCACCTGAGGAGAACATTGATTACAAACAAAGGGAATTCCCATCTACAAAATACCCAGGTGATGTAAATAACCATCCTACCTAACATACAGCTGATTGAAAATTATTAATCAGACTAACATTTTTTAAAAATCTACCTATAAATGGGATGCAAATAACACACTAATATAAAAGTGAACGTATATACTAACAAACTTTACTAACAAAAAGAACCTAAGAACTAAAGTTTTTCTCATATGAAGTGTACTATATTTTTTGTATCAAAATACTAGGATCTATATATGTTCAGCCTGTCTTAGTGTATTGTGATTGTGTGATTTCAATTGTGTCATATTGTGTATTTATTTATGCATCATATTTTTTACTCTATCTGATTATCATGGAAAAAAATATATGAATTTTCTTGTTTTTTAAATAAATTATTAATTTGGTTAGAAGCACAGCGCTCTCTGTAATTGTTGAGGGGTTACAGCCTCACCAATTTATTTCTTTCTGTTTGGTTAAAGGTCGACAATACCTTTTTGAGTGCAGCAGTGCATCTAACGTCTGTCACTAGTGAGACCTGCGCCCTTTGTTTTTCTTTTGATTTTTACCCATAATGAGATATCTTGGGAATGGGACCCAATTCTGAACACAAAATGCAATTATGTTATATAAACCTCATACACATAGCCTGAAGGTAATTTTATATAATATTTTTAATAATTTTATGCATCAAAGTTTGTCTACATACACAAAATTAATTTATGTTTCATAAACACCTTATACACACAATTTTATACAGACAATTTTATACAATATTTTAAATAGTTTTGTGCATTAAACAGAGTTTGTGTACATTGAACCATCAGTAAGCAAAGGTGTCACTATCTCAGTCATGCTCAAAAAAATTCTGTATTTCAGAACTTCTGTATTTCAGAATATTTGAATATGGGAGACTCAACCTGCATAAAATATTAATGCCAAATTTAAATCTGGAACTTACATATTGGTCCTAGCTGGTAAATCTTCCAAGACTTCAGCATGCCACCCCAGGTGTAGGGCATTTTGATCGGGAACAATTACTCAGACTGATCATAAATAATATTTATTACAATAATAAAAAGGTAAATAGTCACATAGTAATACTTCTATAATTAAATAATAAAATATAAATAGATATATTAAATAAGGTTGATCCTTAATGCTAATATACAAAATACATTTATTATTATTAGTAATTTATTAAATCTACTAATAAAAATCTCTATAAATCATGTGTTTTATAACATGCATCTCAATGATGTTACACATATCCAGTCAATACCGAAATATAATAAAACACTACATGATATATACTGTATGTACTAAATATGTCTTTGTGTATCTCTTGTGAGTTCCGCATCAAGTATGTCTCCCCAGGAGCTGGCACTCATCGGACACATGCTTTTCTTCTGCAGCTCTGAATAGGAAGCGATCTTACTGAATCTTCCATCCATCCACTGCTGCTTGATTATTCCTTTACTGTAGTTTCTTCGCAAAGTTTTCTACAGAGAGAGAATATAAATACAAACTAAATGTAAACTGTTCCAATACCACTTACTAGCAATAATAATATATAAATTTCAGGTTTTTTTTATTAGCATGGAATCATTATATTTAGTGCTCAAGTAATGTCTGATTTCAGACCATTTTTAAGGAATCAATAATCTAAAAACTGTTAAGTGGAGATATTGCCCATAGCAACCAATCACATTCTACAGAGGTGTCCTCACTTACTGTTGGTGGGTGTGAGATGCCCGGCGTGACTTCAGACACGCCACAATATCTGCGGTCCTCCCCTGAGGAGGAAACATATCCCCTGCAAAGGAACAGGGAGAATGCCAGGCGATCGCTCAGGCATATGCACTGCCAGATGCGGCTGACTTGCAGTTGGCCGCAAAAGGTGACAACACTGCATATCCCTGAGTACCGTCAGAAAATAAGCACTGGTAATATGTATATTACCCTTGAATGGTGGAAAATTTGTCACATCTGTGTAGAGGCATTTATATTTTGTTGCCCCGATATGACTATATAAATTAAGCTGTGTTATATGCAGGCAGCGCTGTAACTAGGAGTGTGCAAATGATGCCGTTGTACAGACCGCAGGACTCTGGAGGCGGTACTGTACATGACCCGCAGCCCATGCTTCTCCCTAGTAGGGTGCTGTAATTGCTAGTATCACTGCTGCAGCACCGCCCAGAGCATCCTTTGGATGCTGTTGACATGCACACTGCAGCCTGTACAGCCTCCCAGAGCATCCTGAGCAGTGCTGTACTTCCTGGCGCTGGTGGCTCTACCCCTCGGTATGACATCTTCTGGTTGGGGGCAGGGCTGGCACAGTGCTGCCCCGTTATGGCACTATATAGAGGAACATTAAAAAAAAAAAAACCTCTAAGTAAAATAAAAACCATGATGAAATAAACACAGTAGGTATACAGAAACATAAAGAAAATGCATATACTGTATATACTGTAGTATAAGTTACAGGAGGACATGTATAACACAGCACATTAGAGTAGTCCCCTTAAGGTCTGTAATTAAATAAAATCTAATATTGACCTGCCAGGTATATCCTTGTGCCCGATCTTCATCAATCTCTGATGGACAGACGGCTTTATGCGCCAGACAGTGTCTTCTCCATAACTCGTCGTATTCTGATATTTCATTGAGACGTTTGCAGGTCATTTTAATGTTACACAAGCTCTTTATGTCCAGATTGTTTAGTATTTTGAAAATTATTTCTGGCGGTAAACAATTAATATAATTACATTCATTGTTCTGCACAGCAACAAACTTTCTGCTCAAAGTTTTCTCCTTTCCAGCCATTATGATATTCCGCTATGTAAAAATACAAAAAGGACAACATAGAATACTAAAATGCTCTTCAATGCTGTATTTATATAAGTTTCTACAGACACAAATACATATATATTATATACATACTCAAACCTTACCTGAGCTGGCATTTCTAATCCAAGACAAAACCTTTAACCTGCTATAGAAGCTCAGATTCTCCTTCTTTGCTGAATTATTCTATATAGATGGTTCTAATAGTAAATTGTTAGCAATCCTGGAAAACAAAAACATTTAATGGTAGGGATTTTATTTCTAATCATATCACTTCATATATCCGCTTTTAGTAACGATGAGTCACACATTTTTGTCCATGATGTTATTGTGAGGGTTTATATAAAAGTCATAAAATCAGCGGTGTTTGGACCTAAATCCACCTGATCTATACCTGAATTTAAAAATGAGTGATAGGAAAACGACATTGTTCTACATTGTGGATCCCCATCAGGAGGTCACTTTGTACTATCTATTCTTCATTAGGACCAAGTTGATTTTGGGGGTTTTGGGAAGGAGTGTAGTACATTATGTCGACATTCATTAGGTCGACATGGTTGTAATGTCGATATGTTCATAATTTCGGCACTAACCATGTCATAATTGTTTAAATGTTGACAATATGTTTTTAGTGTGCTTATATCCCTAACCCTAATGGAAATGTCGGCATTATGATAATGTTGATATTTTGCAAATGTCGACATTTTGCAGGTGTCGACATTGATCATTTTAACCATGTCGATATCATCCATTGTGAAAGTTGGTATCATGGCTGCATACCATGGGAAGGGGGTTTGGGGCGGGATTTGATACTTGTTTTTCTTGTAAATAGTCAGTAAAGGTTTTTTCCCCGATGGAAGCTTCTGCAGGAGGTGTAAAAATCTGTATTTTGTGGGTCAATCGATTTTTTTTTTCATACAGCGTATGTGTATACAGCGTGTATATCCATCTTAGTGTATCTAAGGGTGATTCTGAGTCTGATGTATCTGGGACCTTTCTTGCTGTACAGGAAATGGATGATTGTGGGTGACAACTAGAGCCAGTGTTGCTAGAGTTACTCACCATTCTGAGTTGTGCGTATGCGATGTATATTTCATTTCTTCTGCATCCAGCAAGGGGTAGGTGCCAATGCACAATGATAGTGATGACTGCTCCATGTTCAGGCTGAGTTGCAGGGTTGTTGCATACACAGATATGCATGGCTCAGATTACTGCCATAGAATTGCATTTGCATACTGATCATAAAGCACATGCAGCGTGTATGCCAAAAAGGTAAAATGCATGGTCTCCCCACAAATAATGTAAACTAGCACTAGAAGGATTAATACAGCTCTTTACACAAGCACACCTCTCAGAGGCTACTATTTTTAGGTAAGGCAATTTTGCTGCCTTTTTGCTTCCATTTAAAAAGTGCCGCCTGGTGGATCCGGTAGTTTATATACTGATAATGGGGGAAAATCAGAATAGTGTTTTTGGTTCTAAAGTGTGGTTTAGCGAACGCAGGAATCCTGCCAGTTTTGCAAACCAGCCGCTTTGTAAGTTTTTTCCCAGGAATCAACTTCTACCTTTTGCACCACATGGGTGTATTTTAATGTTGTACTCTTTAAATTCTCTTCAGAATATTATTATTTTTTTGCCATTTATTGTAACGATTTAGGATTTTGTTTCTATGGGGGAACTCACCAAAGACGGCTGATGTTGGTAACACAGGAAACACAAAAGCCGTAGGTACAGCTGAGTACCTAAAGTGTGGGAGATGACTAGCATGCAACAAGGCACATGGATGAATGCACAGTATGTAATAAGGTACACAAAGGTGTTGGCACTGTTTGAACAGCGCCTAGCGTGCAATTAGATACACAGAGGATTTGGCACTGTTTGTACAGCACATGACCTCCAATGAGATACACAGTGGTGTTGGTACTGTTTGAACAGTGCGTAGCATGTAATAAGGTACACAGAGGTGTTGGCATTGTTGGAACAGCATGTGATGTGCAATGGGATATACTGAGTAGATGCAGTAACCCTGGAGCTCAAAACCAGACAGTGGGGGAGATGTATTATAACGGCACGTTAAGTGCCGTTATATCACTTCCTGCATTGCCTCTTGACCGAGGTGAATCAGGAAGCACTAACGATGAGATGTATGAACATCTTATCGGCCATAGTGTGGGAGCGTTAACTCCCCCCTCAGACGATCCCCGCTAGAGACCACAGCGCATCAGCCCTGGAGCCGGCAGCCACCGCAGCAGGGACAGAGCTGTCCCTGCTGTGGGGATAGGGCATCACCAGGCTGTAGCTGTCGATAGCAACGTAGCCCAGGCTATCGGCGCTGCTATCTTGTAGATAGCAGCGCCGATAATGACGGGGAGCTTAGCGCCCCTGTCATTTACTGCCAAACCCCCCGATCATACATCGGGGAGAAGCGGTATCAGGGCACATAATGTGTGCTGATACCTCTTCGGTGCTTCTTACATCTCCCCCGGTGAGTGTACACATGCACATAGATCATAAATGCAAACAAGTTAAATTGTAACAACAAAATACTGAACATTGGCGCAGAGTTTATGACCCCCACTGGGCTTTACCAGGGATCCCCGGAACGGAAGAGAATATGAAGTTTACTCAGTGAGGGCCCAGGTCTATGAAGACACACGGACACTCAGACACTGATCTGTGCACTGAGCAGGTTTTGTATAGTGTCTGGCTGATGGGAAATTTCCTGTATGAGTCATCAGTGCTGGCATTTAGTGATAACACCCGAGAGGTGTTATGTCATCTGAAGCCTGAGCCCAGCTGGGTTCTGTTAAGGATTCTAATTATGAAGTACAGCAATTAGTAATCTTCTGGGTGTTGGAGAAAGGCCAGTGATGTCATAAGGTGCCCATCCACTTGCAGATGCGGGGACGACACACGATTACGACATCGTAATCACGCCATCGTCTCCCGGAGGGTGAATTGCATACACTGAACGTTCAGACATTTAGTGTATGCACATCAATCATCCCCGAACATGGGCAACTTGACGACGGTTGTCAGGTTGTCCGTCATGTTCGGGCGATGATAGATGTCGAAAACGACCAGCGGACGTGCGCCTCGCTGGTCGATTTAGACATTTAAATGCCCGATTTGCAACCAATACCTGAGCGATTGTACGATTACGATGTCGTAATCGTGCAATCGCTCAGTATTATCGGAAAGTGGATGGGCACCATTGGACTGCTCGTACTGACATTTATACAGTGATTTTATGCAAATCTTATTTGCTAATTAAGTTAAATTTAACTGTTCAGTTTTTACACTATTCTGACCAAATAAATAGACTATAATCCATATTAAATGCTCTTTGATAAAGCCTCCAACAGGGATGCAAAACGAGTCAGAGGATATTTGTTATGATTGGACTAATATCCGAAAAGTGACTGCAAGCTGTTATTCCACATAGCGCCGTATCTGGACGGCAGTGCGCCCTGTGCAGCACTGCCGCCCCTCTAGATGCACTAACATTGGGGATCACTATAGATGCCCTCGATTAGCCCTAATGAAGGTATTTGGGGGTACTTAAGTTGTGTCAATTGGTGCCAATTAGCGCATTAACACAAGTGGTGAAGAATAGCATTAAGCAGTATTTTGTGGAGAAAATAACTACTCCCAGAAAATTTGGGGTACATGAAAATGGGTACTAGCATATTTTAAGTTGCTAAAGTGAAGTTTTAAATTATGTAAAAAATACACCTGGCGCAAGCACCTGCAAACAAAAAACACCTGCCCCATACTTTGGGACCCCCTCGAAGTCTATTTCGCTAGTTTTTAAGTTTGTCCCCCAAATTTGTACTTTTTCGCCACCAAAATTAAAGTATTTTTTTGGGGTGTTCTAAAGTCTTTTTAAAATTTTTTTTGACACAGTTTATCTTTGGGGGACTGTCCCAAGGGTGCAGGGTGGTTTCCCAACATTTGCACCCCAAAACCGCAATTCTGCACTTTTTTCCACCTGCTATTCATAGGCAAAACTTTTCAGACAATTACATTGCATTGACTTTTCGCGTACGCGAAAAGTCTTCGGAATTGAATACGAGGATAAGTTTTCGCCTGGCGAAATGACATCGTCCGCGATACTTTTCCGAGGGTTCAGACTTTTTGACTCTAATTGAATACGGCCCACAGTGTTATTGTAGCCCGTGGCGGCTTACACCATTGCAGTTCTGGAGACCTGTACGTGGAGGAGCGGACTTATATATTCTTCCTGTGTATGGTCCTGGTGAAATACTAAGTTTGGACAGACTGTCTATTATCATTATTTTATTTACCAAGGGTTCAGATGTGGATGTTATAGGTCACTCAAATACAGCTATGTCATATATTTCCAACAAAGCATATTGCTATAATATGATTGAATTAAGTGCTGCTATATTGGGATGAATTTATTGGCTTTTCTTAATTCATTATAAATGATATGTTATAATAAATTGGCGTCTTGATCTTTTTTTATCTCTACCGTATCCAATATATTCAGCAAGTTATATATTTCGCAAAACTTCCTCTTTCTCATAATCCAGATTAGTATTAATTTATTAAATAAAAAAACAATAAAGATCTTAAATATATAGAAAAAAATAATGTAAAAACTGATGAAATGTCTCGCTACGAACTTTTGCCGCTGTTATCGCCATCAGGGTTAAGCAAAGTATCATTGGCAATTGCTTCCCCATGCTTTTGCATGGAGTGGGACAATTTATAAGGTATTCTGGGCATAATTCCGCTTGACCTGCTGAACACAGATTGTTCGGGAATCTGCGCAGGCACAGGACTCATTCTGCGAGTGTGCAGAATGCACAGGGGCGTCATGCCACCAGCTGCATTACCATGGGGTCTATTTTCTAAGCAGTGTTAGGAGACAGAGTGAAAAGTGATAAGAAAGTGATGAGGTGCCAGCCAATCAGCTCCCAACTGTCATTTTTCAAACACAGGCTGTGAGATGACAGTTGGGAGCTGATTGGCTGGCACCTTATAACTTTCTTATCACTTTCCACTCTGTCTCCTAACACTGCTTAGTAAATAGACCCCTATATGTGCAAGGATCGCAATTGCAAAGCTGCCTGCGTGCATACATCATGTATCTATAGCCTGCGTGCAGCTTTGTAATTCCGATCCTTGCAGAATCAGGCCCTGCGTCAGTATTTGTGACACCACGATACCTGTTCTGTTAGTTTACACAGAGGTTATTTACATGTTGTGAGTATGGTTAAATGGTGTTGGTGTAAAAGAAAAGAGCAACTTGTGAGAGCAAAAACATCATGGGTTCTTTTTGCTACTGAGAATTTGCTGCTTTTAATAATTATTTAATACTTCAGATTCCTGCTGCACAGAAGCAACAAATATAAGACCAGATTCAGAGATGGACAAAATGCTGATGTTTACGCAGTTGAGCGATTAACGGCGGTGAGCGTGGGCGTCAAGTTTCGTTACCGTTGATGCTCACAGTGAGGATTTATTTGCAAAGTGATTGACAGTCAGGGACGATGTGCCTGATTCAGCAAGATCGCATTTGCAAAGATGCACGCAGGCTTATAGATATGATGTATGCACGCAGGCAGATTTACAATGCGATCTTGCAATAATGCAAATGCAGCAGGAGGTGTATGACACCCCCTGTGCATTTGCGATTCCAGCACTGAGATGGAGGTTGGTGGTCGATGATCATGATGGTGGACGACGCCGGGGACGGGCGGCCAGCTGAGTAAGCCTCAACTTATTCAGGCTGGCCGGCTTGCGAGCCAAGCAGACTGCGTATGTCCACGCAGTCTCTGGGCTGGCCACTCCTGGAAAATGGGACGGGCACGCCCCGTTTCGGGGAACGCCGGCTGACCCCGCACCATCCCTTAAATGTCTCTGCCGGTCAATCAGACAGAGGTATTCAAGGGCTTGTGTGCGTGTTAGCTGGTCCCAATCTGCACACTCGCAGAATGGGTTCTGCGCATGGGCAGATTCCCGATAATCGGGAATCTGCATTCATCAGTGCACTGGCGTGCACTGCTGAATTGGCCCCCATATGTGGGAGGCAACAGGTGGGTGCCAACTCAAATGCAGGCGTGTCGCAACTGTTTTCGGGGCGTCTCGGTGATCCTATAGGGTTACTCAAAAGGCTGATTATAAACTGATCTGTGATCAATGCTGCTACTTTGTAGTTTTGACTGTTTGACCATTCAGATGCAATCATCATGGTCAAGCTTACACCAGTGTCCTCCATGCGTTTGCGGCCATTTTAGTTGCACTTTGAGGCTGTGGCCACGTCTGCACGCCGACTGCTCGCAAGCACACGCCCATGTCTACATTCAAGCCCTAGTCTCAGCATCTTAAATGCACACTAGGCCTGATTCAGAGACAGGGCCGGATTAAAGGCAGGGCGACAGGGGCAGTCGTCCTGGGGCCCCCACACATAGGGGGCCCCCACACACTGTGCACTAAACATTTTTTTTTTTTACATTTCATTGAGAACAGCGCTGCTGTTGGTGGGGGCGTGGCTTCAGTGCAGGGCGTGGAAGCTACGTGCTGAGTGACAATCACAATCTCACTCAGCCTCAGCCAGGCTCTGGACTCCTGCTGACAGCCTGCCTTAACACTGTGGAGCCCTGCAGTATGTGCCTGTCAGAGCCCGGTGGTCATAGGGGGCCCGGCACCCTCTGCCACTTGTCCGCAAGTAGGGAAGTGTTTCAAGGGGTGGATTGCCCCACCAAGAACACGAGCCGGCTCAAAAGTACCCTGGCCGGGCCGAGGCCACCCTAATGACAACGGGTGGGTGGGCTGGGCCAGGGGTGCAGGGTGTAAGTGCCCCTTGGCTGCACTCTGTCCTGACCTGACCCTATCCGCGGGCTGATGATGGCGGGAGGTGAGGAGCAAGCAGATTCCAGACCGGAGCCTGTCTGCGATCTTCCGTTTCAGTCAGCAGAATTGCTGATCGGAGTTGAGCTGCGGCTGTGTTAACTGCCAGGTATGAGTCAAACACAGCGTGCAGCCGCACGGCTCCGTCTCTTAGCTGTAGCTGAAGTGTCCCTTGGCTGGCTCTGCCTCCTCCGGCTCCTTCACATTTGGCACAGCTAGTGCAGCTGCAGCAGTGCTGACAGAGTTGGAGGGTGGGCTGCCACTGGAGACACTAGGGCTAGTATTATTGGGCTTATATTGTCAGACATTCCTGCAACACACAGATTGGAATTTGGCTCCACCCCTTTGCTTCTCACAGATGCCATTATTTATATCGCACCCGCCACATAGGTTCCATCAAAATCTGAATGTAACTATATATATATATATATATATAATATTTATTGTCGATTATTGATAGGGGCCCCCACACGTTTGTTGCCCAGGGGCCCCCACAGACCTTGATCCGGCCCTGTTCAGAGATGTACGCAATACAGATATTTACGCAGTTGAGTGATTATCAGTAAACTGAGCATGCGTCACGGTACATTACCATAGGCGCTCGCAGCGTCTTTTTATTCACTGTGTGATTGACAGTCACATTGGCCAACTTCGTGCATATCGGCTTTGCATGCTGCTAGCGTGCGCCTCTGAATCAGGCCTAGTGTGACACCTATTTATGGCATGAGTCAAATCTGGTCATTGCACTGCAATGATTTATAATAATAGTTTTTGGCCAGCAACATGGCGAGCTGGGATGGTCAATTTGGAGAGCGACAAGGTCAATAACCACCAGAAAATCAAAAGTGACTTCTTACTATATACCCTGCCCGTAGTGTTTATATATTACTAATAAAACAAAAAGAGCATACTTAGAAATATTGTCTAAATTAGAACCGCAATGTTCCTGCTCAGGATAAAACATCACATATACTGTATGACGGAAAATGGATGTAATCCCACCAAATAGTGAGGAAAGCTACAGTACTGCGCTATCATTACTTACCCACAGGTGGTATATGGGAGTTATTCCTATTTTGAACCGTTTGGTGTCAGTTAGGGCCATGATAATTTGCATAATTCTAGGACAGGACGGTTTAAAGGTCAACTAATAAAAGTACTGTTTCCTAGCAATTTTTGCTTCTAAAAGGTGAAACGGTAGGGCACATTTACAAAACTACATTAAAGAAACTCAATAAGAAATTAAAATACAGTGATTACATTAAGAGCAAAGGGGCACATGTATCAACTTTCTAAAGTGGAGAAGTGTAGTAGTAGCAGCCCAAAGAAACCAATAAGCTTCTAGCTATGATTTATCAAGTACGTTCTATAAATTGATAGCTAGTAGCTGATTGGTTGATATGGGCAACCTCTCCACCTGTCCTGTTTAGAAGGCTTGATCCTACAGAGACCTTAAAGGCTCAGTGTCCAGTATCACATTCAACTGAGATGTGTTATCTCCATGCAGAAGGATGGCATGCTCACATGGTAATCATCAGGTCCGTAACTAGGGTAGTGCGACCAGTGCCATGGCACAGGGCACCTCAGGGCAGGGGGCGCTGTTTGGGCCTGTAATTTTTCCTGTTTATTATCATTTTCACTTGTAGCTGCCTTTTATTTTATCCCCAGCATATCCTGGCCTCCCCTATCTCTTCCCTGGCCCTTCCCTATCAGACCATGGCCC
This sequence comes from Taudactylus pleione, assembly GCA_031769625.1. Taxonomy (NCBI): domain Eukaryota; kingdom Metazoa; phylum Chordata; class Amphibia; order Anura; family Myobatrachidae; genus Taudactylus; species Taudactylus pleione. The sequence continues at coordinate 4,811,176 of JAUIMM010000200.1, read as the reverse complement.
TTGTTCAGGTGCACTATCTTGTGTCCCTATTTAAAAAATGGGGAAGGGGGGGCGTCAATGTTCTCTCTGGCACAGGGCACCAAAAAGTCTAGTTACGGCTCTGGTAATCATTATGGCTAATACTATCAAATGTGGTGATAATACAATAAGATCTCATGGCCAGACCATTCCTCTATTTGGTGGGATAACTAGATATTTAGTTTTATCTTGTTAGGGAGAAGTATACTTCTGTTTATCATTGCCTGTGGCAAGTACACATCTACAGACTGTAGACTACAGTAGCTCTACCATGGTTGCCAATATGTGCCGATCTAGCGTTACAATGACTAGAACACAGGATTCAATGATTTACGCTAATGCAATTGCAGCTGCGATCTCATAGGCAGCAGATATGCAAAAATATGCAAATGCCGCAGACGCTGGGATATGTATAGAGATGCCCCCCCCCGCCGCCGCCCCCCCCCCCGCCTGTGCCATCGCAAATCCAAGTAACTACGTACAAATACGCAGCTGCCGCAGCAGATAGTTTGATAATCGGCCACCTGAGTAGAATTATGGTCGTGCTAAGTGGCTACCTGAACTGAGACGTCGGAACCACTTTATGTAGGGGATCGCAGATGCAGGCTATAGCATGCCACGAAAACGGCCAAGGGACTCACCTATGTTTTTAGCCTCCTCTCCCCGATACCTCCCTAAATGGCCCCTAACTGTCAATCGCTTTGCGAATGAAAAGCCCATTGCGAGCGACTATGGTGATGCACCTCAGGGGCGTATCTATAATGGGTGCAGGGTGTGCAGGACACACGGGCCGCTGAGTCCAGGGGGGGCCCGCAACGCACACCCTGCTCCCATAGCATACTTACCTCTCCGGAGTCCCACGTTGGAGCGGGGTCCGGCGCTCTAAAAACGACTGGAAAATGGCAGCTGCGTCCATTTTCCCGTAGTTTGCGCAAGCGCAGTACAGGGAAAATGGCCGCCGTGGTCATTTTCACGGTGATCTGTGCATACTCTATAGACTCTTGGCGCACTCTAGTGCTCAGAGTCTATAACTCCGGCGCTGGCCGCGCACAGTTCAGTGTGCTGCCGGCCGCCGGACAGAAAGGAGGGAGCCCGTGTCGGAGACTGCACGCGGGCCCCCTCCTCTCTAGAAACGCCCCTGATGCACCTTGACACGTGCAGTGAATCTCAGACGCATGTGCAGATGGCTGATAAACCCTCATCTGTGTGAACATTGGGATAGCGTGTAGCTCTACCACGGGTGGTGAATCCTAGGCATACAGCCCTTCCATAGCACTGCTGATATTCCTACTTCCTCACAGTGTGGTACTTGATTGGGCAAAGAGTGGCTACCAGAGATACTTATCCTCAGATACAACAAATAAAGTGCTATTAGATGCCAATATCTGCCCATACCATTAGGTTTAAGTAGATAACAAATGAATACGTGTGAATTTGAAAGGGGGATTAAGTGAAGACTGTATGAATAGCATAGCTCTCAGTTACTTTACTAGACAGTGGCAGCTTGCAAAAGCCACCACTTTGTGGTGTGTTTAAGCACAAATTTTAAAAGGGCAATGTTTGCAATAGTAAAACATGGAGTGTTTTGCTATTACAAAAATTGTCCTTTTAAACTTCAGGCTTAAACACACCAGGAAGCAGCTGAATTTATTGAATAAACCCCAAATGTCTTTGCAGTGAACTAGTATGGAACCAATTTAAAGTGTCAGGAGGGAGCTTCCTTTTTACCACACAACAGCACAACAGCACAACAGCATATAGCTTCAATTACTGGCTGGCACTATAAATCTCTTTGGGACCAGAGTTGCTTCTCAGATGTTGCATTGGTAAACTCCTGGATTACACACATTTCACTTTAAAAGACATTTCTAGAACTTTCTTCCAGGGAAACATTGACAGGATCTCTTCAACACTACAGCAGTACTAGATGTAGTATCTCTATCCAACAGCAGCTGTTTCCCTAGACCTGTTGGTTCTCTCTCTAGTTGGGAGATCCTGGTGCCATTACTGGATTTCACCATCTCCGCATAGAAATATATCTGAATTCTTTGCTCAGATAGTTGCCAATATGCACCCACTAGCACTCTAGCTGACAAATTGAGTTTGCCGATAAAGTAGTGTACAAGGATACAAATGTATGATAAATATACTAAGTAAACATTACTTTTATTTTTGTTTTTCAGAATATATTCAGGAGGCCTGTCCTCATAAAAACATGTGGGTCTGTCTGTGCTATACCCTTTAGACAGGGGTGGGGAACCTTTTTTCTGCCAAGGGCCATTTTAATACATATAACATTATTTGCGGCCCTGGTGCCGGCCACACCCCCTCCGTGTGACGTCACATGGGGACGGGGCCACAATCATCGGTGATTACAGCAATTCCTCAAGATGCTCCGGGGGGCTGTAAGGGCAGCGGTGTGACCGTCTGAAGCATCCTAAGGACACTCCAGGTAGCACTGCTGCATAGATTCTGGCTGCAGGGTGCCATTCTAGACACCCTGCTAGCCAGATGAGGCTAGCAGAAAAAAAAACTCAGAGGGCCAGACCAAATGATTCCGGGGGCCTTATATGGACCCCGGGCCTGAAGTTCCCCATCCCTGCCCTAAGAGCATGTATGTACCCTAAGAGCCTGTACTTTACCAGTAGGTCAATATGTACAATCCATTGATGCATTCAGTGCATGGTTTATGATGGTTATTGTCAGTAGTGTAAATGGGTATAATAAAGCAATGACAGTGTACACAGAGAAATGACACAGATGTCTCTCGGAATTGAGAGATGTAAGTGTGTGTGGATGAGGGTAAGGCAGATACTGAAGTCTTTGAGAAATGAAGAGCCAGCAGACATACTTAAACACAAGAAACTAAAAAAAACTTTGTTAGGAACAAAAATAAAACAATGAACAGAACAAAGATTATATAATACTGAGCAAACCCATAAAATACATACTTTGGACAATTCTATATATAAATGCATGAGTCACTAATAAACATAGTACAAAGTTCACGTAACTGACTAAAAAATAACATAATACTGGTATACAATGATGCTGACTTTCCTGGGTTAATGTATAAACTGATTTTTATTTCTTTACTGTGCACTGATCCAGTTATATTTTAAACTGGAAGCAAGTGTGGGATTATAAAATCATATCGCTAACTGCCTGTGAAAAAACACCCCATTACCTGGATGGGAGGATTGGGGCAGTCTAAAGGTGCCTACACACTAGGCGATAATTTACATGATTCGCACGATTTCGACGCATCGGAACGACAGATCGTGTAAAATATGTCCAAATCGTGAGTGTCCACTCACGATCACGATGCCGATGCGCATCCCCGCGGGCCATACACAGGGCTGCCAAGAGAAACCCTGGGCCCCGATAAAGCAACTTCCAGGGCCCCCCCCTAGACGGTGTGTGACCATGGCATTTTGGGGGCATTGCACTCGTTAAGCAGCTTCATTGAAACCAGTGAGTGCCGGACCTTACATATATATGACACACACACACACACACACATGTATATACACATAAATATATATATATATATTATTTACCTGTTATTTATATATATATATATATATATATATATATATATATATATATATTACACACACATGCGGTCATAATGCCGACTTCGGGGATCCTGGCGCTCAGAATGCTGCTGCTGGAATTCCGACACCTGTCAGAATCCCAGCATCCAGTAGCGGGGTGAGGAGGGTCAGGCACTAGGGGAAGGGTTAGGGTAATGCACTAAGGGGGTAGGGTTTGGTTTAGGCAGCGGGCTGGTTAGGTTTAGGTACTAGGGGGGAGGTTAGATTTAGACAGCGTAATGCACTAAGGAGGGAGGGTTAAGGAGAGGGGGAGGGTTAGGATACCGATCGACAGGTGTCGGTATCCTAACCATGTGGGAATGCTAACTGCCGGGATCCCGAGCACCAGCATCCCATACCCAACCCTTTAGAGAGATATACCTAAATATATATGATATATATACATATATATATATATATATATATATATATATGAGATATATTTATATATCACATAAACATCACATAAACAGTATAGATCATATATATATATATATATATGCATACAGTAGCCATAGCTCACTAATGGTGATTGATGCATATTTATAAATTAATTATAAAGAATACATTTACAGCTTTCAGCAGCTGCAGCACAACTCACAGGTTTTACAGCAGTCAGTGGCTCTTGCTGTGCTCCGATGATCACACAGCCCGTCCCTCATACTCTCCGCCCGCCGCCTTGAGCGTCTGGAGTTTCAAGAAGAGATCACCTCGCGAGATGATGATGTCAGACCGCTAGCTCCGCAGTGGCAGTAGATGTGAGTGAGACTGTGCGGTCACAGGGGCTAACACTACCTAATCCACGGGACTGCCACCCTCACCCCACAGGACTGCCGCCCGCAGAGTTTTAATAAAGGCGCATTTCTAAAGATAAAATGAAGGTTGAAAAAAAAAAAAAAAACTACAGCGCTGCGGACGGCCCGGGCCCCCTGACATGGCCGGGCCCAGGTAATCAGTACCCGCTCCCCCCCTTCTCGACGCCCCTGGCCGTACATCGCATCTTCAGATCTTGCCTACAGCAGGCAAGATCTGCCAATCTCATACACGATCCTCCGGCATATCGTACAGTGTTTATGCCTGTACGATATGTCGTTTGGATCCGCATACGATGCTTGCAGGCATGGATCATGGAGATCCATGCTGCAAGCATGAAGACACAGATAGATGGACGGATCTCCATCCGTGTGCATGTATGTTTAATAAACTTTTACTTTGTACGGTGTGTGTGGCCCGTAATGCCCCGCATGCTGGTACTTGTGTTTCTCCAAGTACCAGCATGCGGGGGAGGCTTGCTGGGACCTGCAGTTTCACAGCAAAATACAATATTTTTAACACTTTCAAATGCACTACACTACATAATCAACCTGGCACCCACCGCCCTGGGGTTCCGGGGATAGCCCCGGGCTATCAGCCTAGGCATGGGGTGTCCTGGAGCGGGGGACCCTTTATAGGGGGGGTCCCCAGCTCCCCAGCCAGGGCTGACTAGCGGTCAGGGTTAATGCTTCAGCCAGGGGACCCGGTGATAGGGTTCCCCTGACTGTGGCATTAGCCCCCCACTAGGAAAAGTTCGGTGCTGGTTCTGTAAATACAGGGGGGACCCTACTCATTTTTTCCCCCTGTATTTCTAGAACCAGGACCGGATTAGAGCCCAGTGCTGGTTGTGCAAAATACAGGGGACCCCGACGTCATTTGTCCCCTGTATTTTGCAGGGCCACTAAAGCCCGGGGCTGGTTGCTCTTTTTTATTTCACACAGGCTTTAATTTTTTTTATACACAGCAGACTGATCTCACTGATCTGTCTGTGCATCTGTGTTTAGTTTTTTACAGACAGATGCATGTATCACGGATATCCCAGATCCGTGCAAGCATCTGTCTGCTATCCTGCCTGATCTAAAGATCGGCAAATCTTTAGATCGTGCACGATAGATCTTGTGACACATCCTGCAGGTTTTGCTGCACATTGTGTCCTGGAGTGCCGGGGAGCTGCTGGGGAGAGTTCAAGGGAAATTGCTCACGATATCGCATCATGAGCACATCGTCCAGTGTGTTAGGCACCTTAAATCAGGTCTAGTAAAATGCAGACTGGAGATAAAAGGCATTTAGGCCTGAGAACAATGAGTTATGTGGTCACGAAGCAGATTATATAACTCTGCTGTGTGTTTCCTTGTGTCTGCTAACCTGCACTTTTACAAGTTAGTGAGCTTACTGAAATAGTTGCTGTAAACTTTAGGAGTGGGTGGATATGTGATTTAAATGGGATTTATTTTTTTATCAGTCTTGGTGGGAAGTTGAGTTCCTAGTCTGTAATAACTCATATTAGGACAGATTATCGCTAAATGGAAAAATCATCCACAGTTGGGCCTCCGTATACTCCAGTCTCCTGAGTGTCAATAAAATCTAGGGGGTAAATAAATGCATTAAACCTTCTAAAGGTGATGAAACCGGGAGCGTGACTGTCCCAGAGAAACACGTCAAGGATTCACTATACGGATTTCTGTATCCAGCTCTCTGCACAGGAATTCAGGAATTTCCCCCGGCGATCTCTTACACTCTTTGCTGCTCCCCGCTTACATCACTGTATGGGGGTGTCCTGGCATTTGCAACCAACAAACGTGGAACAGGGTCTCTATCTAAGTCTGGCCACCTACATTTGGAACGGAGAACAATCCAGCCCTCCGGTTCATCGCTGTCTCCCACAGACACGCACAGCCCCAGCAACACACAACTGAGGGTCTATGCATTGGTGTGTAAGTAAGCAGAGACCGGATAGGCATTATATTGGACCTCCTGCCCAGCGGCTAAATAAGGAATTACTAAGGAGACTGCAGCTTATTACATCACAACGGAGAGTAATACTTTATAATATCTGTCACTATTACCATAGGGGTGAGTTCCTCGATTTACCAAAACCTATCATGCTGGGATTATTAGTCTTGGATATTTTACAGCATTTTTTTTTTAACCGTTATTATGAACTTTTCGTTTTTTCCACTATTACAACATTCATGAACAGATTGCAACAATGTAGTATCTGCTACATTATTTCCATTCTTGCTACATTGGTGGATATGACTTTTCTATATTAACTTCTTTGTGCAGATTTGTCTGGTTTTATGAGAACAACATGTTATATGTTTATTAACCTTTGTGTAATATTTGTTATTAGAATTGTGGTTATTTAGCTAATAATATTGTTATATTGTACTTATTAAGAAGAATTTACTTCTTTCAAATCCTTGATTGGTTACTCACAATTCGTACTGTATATTAATAAAATGTACTACATTCTTAATGGCACTCCACTCTTTCTCCTTTTTTGTGCACTAATATTAGTGGGGAGCAGAACCCACTGTGAGAGCTGCCGCTTTGAATTTGGGGTGTCCACAGCAACACAACAGCGTGCCTATATCTTTCTTATCTGTCTCTCTACAATTATATTTACACTATCCCCAATTAGGTATATCATATGAGCAGCATTGTTATATGTGATTTAGATCAATTAGGTACTGCCTTAGTTCGTGGACACACCATAGTATAGTACTGTTCTATATTATGATTACGTGAACATTAGGATTTTTTTATGTTGTAGATTTGTATATGGTGAAGGATTGCACTGTAGATGTACAGTGTCCGGGATCCCTATGGCAACCGTCCAGCTGGGGAGGGCGTGCATGACGTGCTGGCGGTACAACACCGGTTCACACGGATGATGCCACCGACTAAGGATGGGACGCCCGGGGGGCACCGCTGAGATGTACAGGGGTGATTCTTGTATAAAAGAAATTAGAGTGTATTTTGTTTATTGTATCCCTGATGAAAATTCAGACAATGAATTGGTACATTGAAAACTATCAATGTGTAAGCGTGTTTATTTGTTGTGTGCCACTTAAAATCCCGTGAGTGCCGCCGGTGAAGAGGACTCTCTCTCTCTCTCTCTCTCTCTATATATATACACATATACATACACATACACACACACACCAACTTAACTTGTAACCAGTTGAGGTTTACATTACGCAAAAGTGCACAGAAGAACCGTATTTCCGCTCATGTGCAGAGCTGTATGTATGTGGAGATGTATAGGCTTCTGCATGATGTGCCTAGTTATTGCTAATCATTTTTGGTGTGCACTTTCCCTTTAGTAGGTGCACAACTACACCTTCTAACAAGTGTAAATAAGCTTACCTGCTGGACTGCATTGGCCCTTACTGAACTCTGGGCCTGATTCAGAGCCGCTCGTAAGCGGCCGCTCGTTCGCTCCGAGCGATGTTCGCACATCTGCGCATGCGTATGGGTTTTAGTACGCATGCGCGAACCAGTCAGTGCGGCCGAAAATCGTGTGCTCGCAAAATAGCAAATGCCTGCTAATTTGAGTGACAGGATGAGGCGTTTGTGGGTGGTAACAGGGGAAGGTGCTTGAAAACGGGGAGTGGAGATCCGAACACAGGCGTGCCAAAAGGTCAAAACAGGCGTTTTAAGGGTGTGCATAATTAACAAAGCAGCGTCATCGACCACGTCAGTTGGGTGTCTTTTAGCCAGAACTGCTCGCATGATTGCGGTAGGAAAATGCAACCACATGAATAGCGAGCAGTTCATTCGCCTTTCGATGTACTCGATTAATCTAATAAATAGCGGAGATGACGTATGATGCGAGCGGCCAGGGGGCGTTTTTTACAAAAAAACGTCCGCATGTTTTGTTCGCTCATTCAGACATAGAGGCGTCAACAGACTGCAAAAAGCGAACGGTCAATTTAAATAGCCAGCCCCTTTTTCTGGACGAGCGAGCGCAAATAGCGTCCGGCTCTGAATCAGGCCCTCTGTCTACATTTCCCACACCCATTCATATCAGGCTATAAGTGTAGCTAAGCTCCACTCCATTCTTGCATTTACATGTGTTCATTTGCAAAGCATGGACAGAACAAATTCTTTGAAGATGCCCTATACATGATGTAATACATTTAACTCTGCATGAGCCCCTGAATATGAAAGAGTAATGTGCAGCAGGCATGGTTTTTTTTTATTTCAGCTGTACAGCATGCCTAAGACATGACTCTAGGGAACATGCCCTACATTAGCAAACAATCCCTTATGTAGGGATGGTCATCGGTAGGTTAACCATAGATGGAACCATTGGTGGTTAACCTCCATGGTGAGAAGCCATTGATGGTTTTGACCAACAATGGTCATATCTGCTCCAGGCAGGGGGCCAATCAAAGTTGGGAGCAAGGCTCCACTGTTCACACTGGGGGTTGGAGCTAGGCTCTGTGTCCCAGCGCCAGGCAGAAAACAACAAAACAAAATAGAGCTCTTCGACATCGATGGTGGAGACCATTGCATCTCTGCCATCGATGGCAAACCCATAAGCGGTTAACCATCGATGGACATCCTTACCCTGAAGATGATGCAGTACAATTTAAATAATTTCCCTCCATTTGCTCCACAACACTGATATATTAATGGCTACAATTAATCAAAATATCTACATCCAATTGTTATACATAAGCAAATTGTTATTCATGTTAAAAGAATAATACCATTAAATAGTAACAGATGACTGTAAAGAAAAACAGTAAACAAAACAGTAACAGCTGCTCAGAAACAAACTATAGGTGGGAGTATCCCAGATTAATAAGGGGCAGAGCCACAGGTCAAAAAATATGTTTGTCAGAAAGTTTACTTCTAAAATCAAACCATAATTTGTTTGGAACATAAACTATTTAGAAGAACAATTGAACACATTTTTATACACTGAAGTGCCAAAAGTCATGGGATAGCAGTATGTAAAGGTAATGGTAGATGGCGTCACCGTACTGTGACTTCTTGGAAATGCCCAGACCTGCATCAGTTATAATCTGACATCTCATGAGTCAGTCTGAACACCGGCTAAGCTGATCATGGCATGGTGACATGAATTATCAGAGTTCGAATGGGGCATGATAGTGGATGCCCGATGGAATGGTGATGTCATCTCCAAGCGACCACTTTCACTGCGCAAAAGCCGGGTCTATGCAGACCCGACTGCGGTGTGAGCGGCGCTGACTCGGGAATATCCCGAGTCGGCGCCGGCAAAATTCTGGGTCTGATCCGGAAAGGAACTTTGTTCCAACTCCGAGTCAGACCTGGAATTTAGGTGGAAAAGGGGTATAAGCGAGCGTGAGAACCTTAAATTGGGTTCTAAAAGGGAAGGGGAGCCAGTGGAGGGCTTGTAGGAGAGGGGAGGCATATGTAGAGGAGCATTTGGAGAGGAAGATAAGCCGTGTAGCAGCATTAAGGATAGACTGGAGAGGAGAGAGATGGGATGGTTAGGCCAATATCGATGGACGCCGCATTTATGGAAACTCAGCTGTCATAGGGTATAGACCATCGATGGTTGCAAAACCCATTGATGCAGGGGCATTACTAGAGAGGTGGGGGCCCGTGAGCAGTCTCCGACACGGGCCCCCTCCTCTCCGCCCAGCGGCCGGCAGCTCACTGAGCTGTTCGCGGCCAGTGACGGAGTTATAGACTCTGGGCACTAGAGTGTGCCCAGAGTCAATAGTGTATGCACAGGTCACCGGGAAAATGGCCGTGGCGGGCATTTTCCCTGTACTGCGCATGCGCAAATGACGGGAAAATGGCCGCCGCAGCCATTTTCCAGTCGTTTTACAGCGCCGGACCCCCGCTCCGACGTGGGACTCCGGAGAGGTAATATTATGGGTGCAGGGTATGCGGTGCATTGATGGTTGATAGCCATCCCTAGTAGCAGTCTCCTTCCCATCCCAGCAAACAAAAGGAAATACACAACTGTATATTCCAAATCTAAAACACTTCTCATAGACACTCCATAGTAGAAAAACAACAATGCACACGATAAGTAAATTGCTACATTCATTAGCTGTGGGGAGTAGACTGAACCCCAGTACAAACAGGTTTAAACCTACATGAGTGCTGCTTCCAATGTTAGCATTACAGTACATCTGTAATAAGCCGGCATTTCCGTGTCACTTTCCAGCAGAGGGCATTTCCATTTGTACAGCACTGTTATTGATTAGAGAACAGATAGTGACTGACTCGGGAACTGGCTGCAAATTGCAGCATACTCACAAATCACAGCATACTCACACAGTGGCTATAGCCTGGTCCTCCGGGTGAGGCGGCAGATGGTTTGCGCTGCTCCCTCCGCAGATTGCGCTCTTCTGTGATAGTACTGTAGTGTTTAATAATAGAGCTGCGCTGCAGGATGCTACTGACACATCCAGATCTCAGTATAGCACTCACGAAACAACTCAACAACGCAATCTGTCTTCCTCTTATATAGCACTCAGCAATCCAACCCCCACCTCTCCAGCCGCAAACTTAGGTCCTGCCCTTAATTCCAGAATAATCTTTTCTATAATAATCATCCGATTGGTTCAATATAATTTTTCATATAGTACTAATCCCTCCCCTTCTGCGACTTCTCTGTGCAGTGTGTAGCCACACGGACACCTGCCACGGCAGACGAGAGACAAGTGCATCTGTGGGACTGGTTGCTGCTGCTCGCTGCGAATGTGGTCGGGATAAAGTCGTGCAGCTACACGTTTAGCTGCATGTAGTGGTCCTGGTGGACCCAGCCAGAGTATAATTGACATTAACATGCATTACATTGAGTTCTGGCTAAATGCACTAAATAATCCAAATGCTTTGCAGTTTCACTCTGCAGTGCTAGACTCATATAATAATACTTACAGTCGGCCTGATTCAGACCCGGTCGCAAGCGCTGAGCGCTCGCAACCGAGTCGATGGTGGCCCACAGTGCATGCGCACGACAGAGCCGGCTCCGTCATGCGCATGCGCGAGACCCGGCTAGCGACGGGCAATCCATCGCTCCGGGTCTCGAACCAAAGGGGGGCGAGCTGTCGATGTTGAGTGACAGCTCGCCCCGTTTGGTGGGCGGGCTGGGGGGGTGGTTGCCCAAACGGAGGCGTTCCCGAGGGAACGCTTGCCGTTTGGGGGCGGCCCCACTGACATCACTAGAATCAGGCCCAGTGTACACTAGTGTTCTTCACCAATGTACATTTTTTTTTATAAACAAGGTTTTGAAGCTCAAGCTGCCTGCAGACTTCTTTTAGAGGCCAGGGCAGTGGTTCCTAAACTTTTTTTGAATCGCGGCGCCCTAGTGCATCAGCATTGTTTTCACGGCACCCCTAAGCCAAAAGTTTGTTATTGAGAAATTCAGAAAAATGTAGTGAAGTAGTAAAGTGAAGTAAACTGTGCTTACTTGTCATCCTTAGGTTTGGTTATGTAGTGGTTGACAGGTTTTTTGCTTCTGTTTGTGCACATATTTACATTACTGACCATAAAGAATTTGATTTGATGCTGGACCACCAACCCGAGGCACCCCTGCAAGTGTCCCGAGGCACCCCAGGGTGCCGCGGCGCACAGTTTGGGAACCACTGGGCTAGGGGGTCAATCCTATTAGCCGTGATGATCTCGTGGCAGTAGCCGCACTTTACGACAACCCAGATTTGCTTAAAATTTGTTTGCAGCCCCATAGGGCACTGAGCAAACTTCAGAGAATTCGGGTTCGGAGCGGCCCGCGAAGGGTGCAAGGTGCCAGTTCGTTGCCGGTGCTTTAATGCCGTTGCAACGACAACTCACACCCTTCGCCTGGAATAGAATTGACCCCTAGCACACAGAATTTGCAGAATTGATGTCAGTAAAAGTAATCCTAGCAACATGCACAATGGGCCTGATTTAGAGTTGTATGCTAATGCCTCCGCCTCTGCTGCGTCTGTGTATGGAGATGCTATGTGAAAATATGCAAAATTCGCAGATGCTGGGAGAGACGTCTACCAGCGGCTTTACAAAGCCAAGCATCTGCAGACAAAGACGCAGCATCAATCTCAGATCCTTCGATTATTGGTCTTCTGAGGAATCCATTGGTCGAGCAGAATGGTTGCTAGAACTAAGACAGAGCCATTTTTCTAGTGTACGGGATCACAGACACTGGGTGTGACATGCCTCTGAAACAGTCGCGGCATGCCTCCTTTCTTTGCTGCCACTCCCCATTACCTCCCCCAAACGCTCCCTGACTGTCAATCACACTCCAAGTAAAAAGTCGCTACCAGTGGAGGCTCCAGAGGTGGGGCTGCAGCACGGTCCAAAATTCAAATAGAGCAACCACACCAACTGTCACTCCAACTGCTGCCAAACATAGATGGCTAGGACTCACTGACAGTTGGTGTGGCTCCCCTATTTGAATTTTGGACTGTGCTGCAGCCCCACCCCTGGAGCCGCCACTGGTCGCTACGTACGACTATGTTATGTCCCTTGATGCATGAGCTGTGCGACTTAGGCCCATATTCAATTAGCTGCAAAAAATCAGAACCGCAATATTTTCACCACCTTCGCGTGTTTTTAGGCAATACTTTTTCCCTGTGCGCTCTCGCTTAACTCCATATTCAATTCCAAAAGACGCGAAAAGGCAAACAGGCGATATCGGAGGAAAGCGAAACTGGTGAAAAGTCGCTAAGATTTTGGGGAAATTAGTCTGTACCCCAGAAAAAGCTGCACTAACATTAGAAATCAGTATAGAAGTGTCCTAATAGCCATAATGAAAGTGTTTTGTGTTCTTAAAGTGTCAGAATGGGCTGTTATATGCTTATATGCATAAGTGCAGAAAAATGATAGAAAACAATTTCTTTTTGGAAAAATAAGTACCTAGGTCAAATATGGGGTACATGAAAATGGGTACTAGCATATTTTGAAGTCTCTAAAGTGAAGATTTAAATTATCTTTAAAATTCACCTGCAGCTGCCTCGTGCAATCCCAAAAACACCTGTCCCATCCATATAGGCCCCCCACTTTTTACCCATTTTCCAAAACGTTTTTCATTTTTTGGACTGATTATGATTAGTCATTAAGGGGGTGTTCTGGCCCAATTGCCCACATTTGCACCCCAAAATAGAGATTTTGCACTTCCAATTCACCTGCCTATACATAGAGAAACCATTTAACCTGTTTTTTTTCCGCTTAGGCAAAAACTCCTGCAATTGAATACGGAGATAAGTTGAAAACAGGTGAAAACAGCTTTTCTCCAAACTGCACTTTTCTCGGCTAATGAATATGGCCCTTAGATGCATGCATGGTTTACTGATAATCACCCAAATCCGTCAATATCGGCATTGCATACATCTCTGAATCAGGCCTAATGTCAATTATGTCACAAAACAAAAAAACTGACAAACATTTATTTAATTTAGTTGAATTTAACAAGGGGCAGATCATGTGTGAGGGGATTGCCAGATAGGAGGAGGTTGCAGTAGTTGAGGGAGATGATGAGAGAATGGATACAAGTTTTAGTAGGAGTGACAATCGACAGGTCTCCCATTGATGATCTCAATCAATGGTCCCATTGTTGGTTTACATCGATGGCAGAACACATCAACAGGAAACCATCGATTGGTCTACACCTTCAACGGCCATCAGTGGAGGTATCTTGAGGTGGGACCACGGGTACCGGCCATTTAGGGAAGGAGGCAGAGCTTAATGGACACGTTGGGGCAGACCTAAGCTCAGTGCCCGCAGCGCTGGGGGACAAAAACAAAACATTGTCGGGCTGTCTGCCATTGATGACAAAGAACCAATGGGTCTCCACCATCGATTGGATAACCATTCAACATTGATGGCAAACCATCGACGGTTGTTAATCATCAATGGCTGATTGTCATCCCTAAGTTTTAGCTATAAGGTACTTTAGGCTCCATTCATCAATGAGACACAGCACTCGCTCAAGGGGTTATGCTCTTTGTTCAATATTTAATAAACAGCGATGTTTGTCACTGTATCGCTTATGCCATCAATGGGGAAGGGAGATTTAATAAAGCTTGGAGAGAGATAAAATTGTGAGAGATAAAGGACCAACCAATCAATTCCTCCTAAGTCTGTCATTTTTCAAACACAGCCTATAAAGTGACAGTTAGGAGCTGATTGGTTGGTGCTTATCTCTCACAATGTTATCTCTCTCACCAAGCTTTATTAAATCTCCCCCATAATCTTAGGGCTCTCCGCACACCTTGGCCTTCATCACAAGTTTTCACGTTTGCAAAGATTTCCTTCATAAATGTTCAGCTATATCTGCACAGTTTTGTTTAAGGTTTCTGTCTAAAAATATTTTATACTAGCTGAAGTGCCCGGGTTTAAGTCTTCAACTTATTAAGTTTTATAATGTAACGCTGTCCAAATCCATTCAGTGCAAGGCCCAGAACAGGCTCCCCGGGTCAAAGTTCTGCTCGGCGCACACCAACAGTAGGTCTGACCGGGACCTCAGGTCAAAGTTCTGCCCAGCGCACACCAACAGTAGATCTGACCGGGACCTCAACCCCCTAGTATGTCTTCTGGGATCTAATGTTACCATTCTGTGAAGTTGTCTTCCTAATCCATCCAGTGGAAGGTTTAGAATACACTTCACGGGTCAAAGTTCTGCCCAGCGTATACCAACGGGAGGTCCAACTGGGACCCCAACCCTTTCGTATGTCTTCTGGGATCCAATGTTACCACTCTGTAAAGTTTTTGCCCAAATCCATCTAGTGGAAGGCTCAGTACAGGCTCCCCGGGTCAAAGTTCTGCCCAGCGTATACCAACAGGAGGTCCCACCGGAACCTCAATTCCATAGTATGTCTTCTGGAATCCAATGTTACCACTCTGTGGAGTTTTTGACCAAATTATGTGATGTCATCCAAATACATTCAGTGTAAGGCCCAGAACAGGCTCCCTGGGCCAAAGTCCTGCTCGGCGCACTCCGCTGTAAGGTCCGACCGGGACCCCAACCACTCCATTAGGCATTCCAGACCAATTGCCACCCCTCTGTGAAGTTTTCATCCAAATCCAACCAGTGGAAGGCCCAGAACAGGCTCACTGGGTCAAAGTTCTGCCCAATGTCCCCTGGTCAAAGTTCTGCCCAGCGTACACCAACGGGAGGTCTGACCGAGATCCTAACTCACCTAAAACCTAGCAAGGATCCAACTTGACCACCTTGCATTGCTTTCATCCCAATCGGTGCAGGGGTGTTTAAGTGCATAACAGACAGACAGACAGACAGACAGACCCACCGACCGATGAATTATATATACAGGTTGAGTCTCCCATATCCAAATATTCCAAAATACGGAATATTCCGAAATACGGAATATTTTTAGCATGACTGAGATAGTGAAACCTTTGCTTTCTGATGGTTACAATTAGAGATGAGCGGTTCGGATTCTGTGGAATCCGAACCGCTCCAAACATTGGGGATCCGAGTCCACCCGAACCCTGTTCGGGTGTTCACCGCCTGACTCGGATCCCCGTTCGGGGCCGAACGGCGGCCGCCTGATGTCGGATTCTCACTAGAGAATCCGACATCAGGTCTCCTCGCGTGTAGGGCAGAGCGCAGTGATAGCGCTCTGCCCTACACAGACACAGACACACAGCCGCCAGCGGCAGCTGTGTGTTTGTTACAGCAGCCAATGAGAGTCACACAGACTCTCATTGGCTGCTGCACAGAGGGAGCCGGCTGGAGCTCACACATGAGCTCCGTCTTCCGGCTCCCTCCTCAGCGTGTGACAGAGCGGACGGCGCGGGAGCGGGGATACAGGTAAGTTTTATTTTTTTTATTTTTTTACTTGTCAAAGGTCCGGGGGCGCTACTGGGGGGGGGGTCTGCACTACTGGGGGGGTCTGCTACTGGGGGGGGGCTATACTACTGGGGGGGCCATACTACAGAGGGGCCTGCTACTGGGGGGGCTATACTACTGGGGGGGGGGTCTGCACTACTGGGGGGGGGTCTGCTACTGGGGGAGGCAATACTACTGGGGGGGCCATACTACAGAGGGGCCTGCTACTGGGGGGGCTATACTACTGGGGGGGGGGTCTGCTACTGGGGGGGCCATACTACTGGGGGGATCTGCACTATTGGGGGGCCATACTACAGAGGGGCCTGCTACTGGGGGGGGGCTATACTACTGGGGGGGTCTGCACTACTGGGGGGGGTCTGCTACTGGGCAGGGCTATACTACTGGGGGGGCCATACTACAGAGGGGCCTGCTACTGGGGGGGGCTATACTACTGGGGGGGGGGGTCTGCTACTGGGGGGGCCATACTACTGAGGGGCCTGCTACTGGGGGGGGCCATACTACTGGGGGGGCCTACTACAGGGGGGGGCATACTACAGGGGGGGGCCCATACTACAGGGGGGGCTACTACTGGAGCAGCCTACTACTGGGGGGGCCTGCTACTGGGGCAGCCTACTACTGGGGGAGCCATACTACTGGGGGGGCATACTACTGGGTGGCATGCTAATGGGGGGCATACTACTGGGGGGGCCTGCTAATGGGGGACATACTACTGGGGGGGCCTGCTAATGGGGGGCATACTACTGGGGAGCATTCAACTGGGGGCACTGCATAGTGGACCGTACTACTAAGGGGACTGCATAGGGGGCACCACTGCTGGGGGACATTGTGTAAGGGACACCGCTACTGTGGGCATTGTGTAAAAGGGTCACTACTGTGGGCATTGTGTAAAAGGGGCACTACTGTGTGTCGTAACATAAATAAGAGACACTACTTTATGGTGTAATGTGAATCAGGCCCTATGTGCGGTGTAATGCTAATAAGATTGTGCACTGTGACTCCTAGGGCCGTAGCCCACTTTGTAAACAAGTACTGTGACTCTGCTGGCCGTACCCCACTGGGTGGGTGCACTACTTTTCATTTCTGCCACTGCTGTGTGGCAATGTGTCATAGATGTGCTTTATACTGTGGTGTCTGTGTCGTTGTGCCGCTGCTTTGTCGCTTAGTAACCAGTCAGATCACTGCAACCTTTGGCCAATAATGTTGAAAACAATATTATAAGCTGTGATATGGTCTAAATTGACTGGAAATTAATGTTATTGAGGTTAATAATACTCTAGGAAGAAAAAAAAGACCAATTTATGTGATTTTAGCTTTTTTTGTCAATTTTTGTAAAAAAATCCAAATCCAAATCCAAATCCAAATCCAAAGCCAGTCACCGCAGTTTGGCAAATCCAAATCCAAATCCAAAGCCGGACGACGAATTAGAACCAAATCCAAATCCAAATCCGGCAAAAATGGGGCGGCGCACATCCCTAGTTACAATGTACACAAACTTTGTTTAAGGTACAAAATTATTAAAAGTATAGTATAAAATAACCTTCATGCTGTGTGTATAAGGTGTGTATGAAACATAAATGAATTTCATGTATGTACACAAACTTTATTTGATGCACAAAATTATTAAAAATCTTATATAAAATTACCTGCAGGCTTTGTGAATAAGGTGTATATAAAACATAAAAGCATTCTATGTTTAGATTTGGGCCCATTCCCAAGATATTTCATTATGGTATGCAAATATTCCAAAGTACGGAATATTCCAATATCCAAAATACCCCTGGTCCCAAGCATTTTGGATATGGGGGACTCAACCTGTATAATATTATAGATGTTTTTGGTTACCTGCCGCTGCATCGTAAATTCTCCACCTAATAGGCAGGAACTAGATAGGAGGGAATGGTGGGGGATTTGACCTTAGTGCGGCACGTTACCACACATTCAGTATACAGTATGTTAGCGAGTGACCAGGAGCATGTTTTACTGTAGTCCGTGGAGCAGTGGCAAACGCAGGATTTCTAGAGGGAGGTTTCCAAATGCCTGATTTTAGAGTGAGTGTGGCCAGTCCATGAAGAGGACATAATTACCACTTATCCAGCTTTAATATGTGTCATACAAAGTGTATTGTGTGTCATAATTCCAGCATATACAGGACCAGAGATCACAGTAAGCCATTAGATGTGGCAGTAGGCCATCCTGCCTGAGCTGAATGTTTTTATTTTAGATGTGGGCACCTTTCCAGGGCATGGGAGCAAGTCCGGGAGTCTGGGGGAGCAGCAGAAGAACCTAGCACTGCCCTGGACATATATGTAAATATTGGACTCTATAGCAGTGCATCTCTAACAGTGCATGTTTTCCAAATCCCCTAATTGGGGCACAGGTTATTTATTACTGGCTGATACATGTTAAAAGATCCACAGGTGGTGCTATTTATTTCATTTATGATACTGAGAAGAACATGCAGCGCTAGTAAAATTCCATTATATTACTATTTCTATTGTGGTAATGGTGTGGGCTGGGGAGGGGGGTATCCAGGCAGACAGAAACCCCCCCTGCGTTTGCCTGTGTGGAGTGCCTCTTACTATTCCATTATGTTTCTGCTAATATATTATAAATATCACTTTTGCCAACTCCTTACATTTTTATATTTGTTGGCCACATTCTGCAAATGTACCAATATATATATTTTTTTAACTACACTTTTTATTGTCAGTAAAAAAAAGTCTGAAACTCAAAAGTTGCTGCAATTAAGAGTATAATTATTAGGTACAGTATACTATAGAATAATATTAAGTCATCTTTTTGCTAAGTATTATTTGAAGTCAGACAGTGAAGCTGTAGGAAAACTGGATTTTATTTTATTCACACCAAATGATGAAGTGTATGTCCTTATTACAGCACTATACTATGTATGTGTGTATAGTGTACTGTAGTGTAGGGAGCTGCGATCATCATTCCCTTAGCTCTTGTTTACGTTGAGAATTTTTTCCTCGCACGCCATTGGTAGATTCGGCACCACGTGACACACCAGGAAGTGTTGGCTGCACGCAGCAGTGTGGGCAGTGGGTTTTCCCAAACGGTTCTTTCCTGACACTGCCAGTGTGTTCCCCGGGCTGGCACTGCTGCCGGGTGCCTGTGACAGTGAGGCTACGTCTGTGTGAGCCTGGGCTCCCTGATCCCTGTGTGACATGTCCGGTTACCAGCTGAAGGCCACGGATGGCAGTGGAACCTACTCCCTTCCCAAGGGAGAAACTGTGATAGGACGAGGACCCTTCCTGGCTGTAAGTGCTGCAGCCTGAGTATTGGGGCTGGATTGCATATTGCCATATACACCTAGTATCCCTGTTATGTTAGTATATTCCTATTATAGTAGGGTAACAGGTGCACAGTGATGATCATATGAACCATGGTGACACTGTCTAGCAGGCATGTTCTAACATGTCATGGATAGCAGGGATAGGCTACCTAATACACTTCAATGGCTGCTTTGGAGCTGCCCTTTAACCTTCAAAGGCATCTCGCCATGCGATTACCCAGGGCTGCATGCACTATGTTACGCTATGGTGTGCACTGCGATTGCAACATGCAATCCTATGGGGTCATGGGTGCGAACGCAGCGCGCATAGCTGTTCGCGGGCACATGACTCACGCCATGCGTGGCGCGATTTGTGGCGCAAGCAGCAAAAATGTAGATGGGCATGTCTTTATACTGTTAATCTAAGCAGTGAGTTCGATTAATACATTTAATCAACGAAAGTCACCCCTCTGTAATAACGGAGTGGGATTGAAATGCCGATGACTGTGTAGCCGCCGGTTCAAATCCCGACAGCGCTAGCTCGACGCGGAGGAAATCCCGACAGTGGAGGTAAATAATCTAACCCTCCCCTCTCTCCCCCCCCCCACCCTATCCCTCCTTTAGGGGTGCCTTACCCTAACCTCCCCTAGTGCCTAACCCTAACCTCCCCCCGTTAGTGCCTAAACCTAACCCACCCTTCTCCTAGCCTAACCCTACCCGGGGGTGGTGCCTAACCTAAAGCCCCCCTGGGGGTCCCTAAACCTACCCCCCCATCCCCGGCTACGTCGCTACTTACCTCCGGCGCTGGACGATCGGTCCGGCGTCCTGTCAGGGTCCCGGCGTCGGGATTAACATAGGCGTCGGTATTTTGACGCCTGTGTTAAATCCCCTGCCGGGATTGTAGTGTCGGGTTTGAGACCGGTGGCCATGCTGCCACCAGTCTCATAACGACATCCCGTAATAACCATGCATGGGAAGTTCTGCATAAAATATTGCAAAAAGAAGTAAAGGTGCATACACACACAACGATTTTTTGAACAATTATCGTTAAACTATCGTTTAACGATAATCGTTTGAAAAAAATCGTTCACTTTCTGAGTCAAACGATGAACGATTATTGTTCATGCGCGTTCACGTTTGTAGTTCAGTCAGACTTGTCAACTCAACGATTTTCATTAAGTTAATATGCAAAAATCGTTTGTAGTTCATAAAAATCGTTCATTACATTTAAATGAACATAGTAAATGAACAACTTTAGTAAACGATTTTAGTTCATTTTTTCAAGGTAGAAAATCGTTTATTAAAATCGTTCATTAACTCAATCGTTGTGTGTGTATGCAGCTTAAGTAATATGCAGCCAAAACAGTAAAAATGTGCTATGAAAATGTCCAAAATCTGGCAAAAAATATAAGTTATTTCCTGCCGCTATTATTTTACCTTTTTTTTTTCTTACATTTATTAAAGTGAATTTTTTTCAAATTGATTAAAAAACCTAATAATAAAACCTATTACATTTTAGAAAAGAGAGCGCACGTGTCAACAATGATTGCTGAAACATTAGAAATATTTATTGTTATTGCTAGAAAAAAGATTTAACCAAATCTTCCACATCACACAAGGTCAAAGGTAGCAATTTAAACGTTGACATTTGCTTTACTGTTGTCAGAATTGTTGTGTAGTTCCATTGTAACATAGCCAACACCGATATGGCGGATATGAAATGGAAATTGACTGAAGGCTAGCATGCAATCATTCTCTGGGAAAACCGAGGCCAGTGAAAGACGAAAGTGGCATTTTTTGTTAATGAAATACTTTTTTAAAATAAACTAAGATATGCAAAATATGCCATGACATGTCAAATTCATCTAAAAGATGCAAAATGAACTATGCCTATATCGGCTTGATTTGACCTAAAACGGATAATTCTAAAGCTGGGTACACACCTAACAGATAGATATATCTGCAGATGATGGTTGTTTATACACGCTGAACAACCACCATCTGTCTTCTGGCCGCAGGTCCCGCTGGCTGGGGGCGTGGCTCGGCCCCCTCCCCGCGGCCTCGGCTGCAAGTTACCGACCGCACGTACAATCACTGCGATGCCCCAATATGTCTACAAATATATTGACCGTTGGCTGTGCAGCACAGCTGAAGCGATGTCTGTGAACAACGTGTTCACAGACATATCGCTGGTTCACACTTGCCGACTCACACATGATTGATCGATTGGCCAATATATCTGCCAGTGTGTACCCAGCATTAGTCGATTGTCAAATATGACCTTCCTGAAAAAGAAGTGTATTTGCATATACTTCCTGTGTCTGGTAATAACATATCAGCAAGACTTTTAATCAAGCCTTATAAGTTATTGCATAGAGATCTGTCAACAAATAAGGAAGGAACTAGGGTTCGCAAGTTTGGCCCCAGGACTGCCTGTTGCCCATCACAGATGTATAGAGTAATGCTGCTAGTGCATGTTACAGTGAGTGCTGACATTTCTTATTTATTGATTGCCTGTTACTTGTAACAAGTACTCATACATGGTCAATAAATAGCGTGTTTTGCTTTCTTACATCATGAAATCAATATAAATTTAGCCACAGATTCATAGAAATATTCTGTAATGGCATAAAAAGAAAATCCTCTAAAGCTTTTCCAATTTACAACTCTCATTGATTTTCTTAATATTGATTACATAAAAATGCACCCCTATTTTCTAAGCTAGTCTTAAGTAAACCGTGGCTCCATTAGTTGTCTTCAGAGGTGACATGATTGATTGAAGTCCACTTAATGTTGAATAAAAATGCTTCAGTTGAATTAAAAATAAAATCTTCACCTGTCCATAAGTTAGAGCATTTCCAAACACAAGCTTCATCATGAAGGTCAAAGAATATTCCAAACAAATCAAAATGATTGAAAAGTGAGAATCATCTTTTAATACCCACAGATAAAGTTTATAAAATAATACCAAACCATTGTAAAATAACTAGAAGAGAAAACTCTCCATTACTTAGCATCCATGAGAGTAGCATGCTTGTTAGGGAGACTAAAAAGAGGCATATAGCAACAGTTACAGATGGGAGAAACTGTCCATAGGGCATTATCACCATGGTAGAGAAACCTATCTGCTTAAGAGACTGGAAAAAACTATGACATGAAAGTAGATTTATATTCCAGCAATACAATAATACAGGGTACACAGCAAAGCCACATTGGTTTGAATTAAATAAAACAATAAGAAATAATGTTCTGAAATGGCCTAGTCAAAGCCCAGAAACCAGCAGAACGGGGTGACTGATGAGCAAGCAGGGTTGGATTGGCCCACAGGGGTACAGGGGAAATCCCTGGTGGGCCCCACCCCTCTCCTCTAGGTGTCAGGTTCCAGACCTCAAATCATACATTGTTACTCTATTAGATGGTCAGTTACCTGGTGGAGTAGTGATCATGGGTGCTTGGTTCCTTTCTATAGATGCTACACAAAGATTTGCCTATTGGTCAACCAAGCATCTGTGGTGGCTGGCCACACCCCTTAAGCATGGGCCCTTACCACTGCATTCCCCTGGTGGGCCCTTCATGGCCCAGTCCGACACTGTGAGCAAGGGATGGTGCATTTGCACAGAAGCCCCTGCTGGGTCTGTATCGGAATTTCTGGACCCTCCCCCAAGATTTGCTGTGTGACCCAGCGTGTTCCACCCCTGCCAGACACCCATCAAATCTGTGGAATAAAAAATGGCTGTTGCAAAGAGGAGTACGGGAAAGATCTTAACAGCTGGTAGAGACTTAACCAAATAGACTCATGGCGTTTTAGAGGATAACAGTGTTTCTATCGTATATTAAAACAAGGGGTATGTTTAATGCTTATACAATCAATCTCAGTTTTCAATAGTAATTACGACACAGACTATTTTTGTTATTTTACAGAATTTGTAGTGGTCATCTGTGGAAGTTATTCCAAAATGATATTTGTTGTTTCATAAAATTGTCAAAGTGGATTAATTTCTTTATTTTCATAGCCGCTGTATATGGATAGCATTGGATTAATAGATGTTTTGTGATATATATACTGTGGGTCTGATTATGAGTTACACAGAATTCTCAATGCAGATGCATTGAGCAAATTGCCTGTGCGTCGCGAACTGCATACGCATCTTAAAGTACTCACGGGCGATATGTCATAAGCATTTCAGTTGCATCTCACTTATGGCTGGATGGGCGTTACTGGGTCGCAATGAAGTGATAACAGGATCCTTGCACGTAACAGAGGATTTATGTTGGTGTGTGCACAGTGTTAAGTCCTATCCTGAGCGGTGCATGTGCTGAGATCCATCCAGTTTCGGATGGATCTCCTTCAAACAGGATGGGGCTGATACAGAGACTGATAATAGTCAGGACAGCTGCAAGACTGATAATAGTAATGGTAGCTGCCCTCGTATACGATGGGCTGGTGGCGGTGAGTCATATAGATGAGTCTGATACTGGCAGATATTCGCATGGGACTTCACATTGCAGAATGCAGATGGAATTGTGAATCTGCATTATATATGACTAAAAATCAGGCCCTGTATGCCAGCACACAGCAGCCATTAACTCAATAAGATTAATTGGTGTTTTACTCTTTAGTACAGTGTCCATGTCTCTGACGTACATTTTCATGACGTAAATGTAAAATATTACAGAATTTAGCAGTTAAGATGCGTAAACACTGGTCGATACAGGAACGACTGTACGATTACGACATTGTAATCGTACAATCGTTCATCTTCCTGTGCAGTGGGATAATGTTACCCTTATGTATGTCATGTATGTATGTCTTTTACAACCCAGTATAATGTTAATCTTGATTCAAATTGTAAAGCGCAACGGAATTTGCTGCGCTATATAAGAAACTGTTAATAAATAAAATAAATAAATAATGTGCCTGCACTGAACGATATGTCGTTTAGTGCCGGCACCCTTCCTCATCCCCGACCATGCCCAACCTGTCATTATCGGCAGATTGACCAGCTTGTTCAGGCGATGATTGTTGTCGAAAACGACCAGCGGGAGCGCACATCGCTGGTCGTTTTCGACATTATACTGCGTGATTACTGAACGATTAATGAGCGATTGAACGATTACGACTTCGCCCAGTGTTTACGCACCTTAAGTAATTATATTTTTGGCTTATTATGCTGGCTGCCACTATTATAGTATTTTTTTATGTTGCTTGCGTTTTGACTCTTGAAATTTTGCTTGTTATGCTGACAGCCACTATTTTATATTTGCTTAATATACTGGCCTCCAGTATTGAAGGTCTGCTTAATGTCACTGGGCCTGATTCAACCAACACCGGTAGAGGCCTAGCAACAGCAGCTGTGACTTCTGTATGGACCCAAAAAAAGACAAAAGGTGAAGTGGGGCTTGCTTGTGAGAGCTTACAATCTACAAGGAGGGCAAGCCAGAGAGGGTGTGTGTGTTGGTAGGGGGAGATTCACAGAAAAGAATGTGGACAGAGCCAAGCTGAGCCAACGACAGTGCAATTGGGTAGAAATTGGAAGGTTTTTATAAACAGATGAGCTTTCAACCAGTTTTTAAAAGTTTTACAAGTTGTTGGAGACTATTTGGTGTGTAAATATATTTCTTAGGTGAGGAGCAGGACAGGAAACTTCGTATACATGGGAGAGGGATTTAGTTGTCAGTGGCAGGTTCAGAAGTTTGAATTTTATTCCATAGGGAACTTGAACTCAGGGAAGAAGCTGGTAGAACGAAGTGCGTAGGAGGGAAGGGTAAGGAAAGTAAAATCGGTAGCAGCAGTAGCCTTGTTTTTTTTTGTTTTGCCAAGACCGAGGATGCCTACATGGGACTAAGAGGACCTGTTTCCTTGGATTTCTGAGTAATAAAGTGGAAAAAGAGGGGTGTTGGGGGTGTCTTTATTTAATAAAATATGACAATATTCGGTGTGTGTCTTATCTTTTGTTTAGTAAATATTTTACAGGAGGACTACAGGTGCAGGCAGGACCGTGATGCCAGGGTATGCTGGCACTTGTGGTTCTCCAAGTGTCCTGGCAGGCTTGTTGGGACCAGTAGTCCACTGGTAAAGAACAATAATATTATAATCAATTGAATCCGCATTTACCACCACCTGGTCTGAAATATTTTTTTTGGGGGGTGGGGGTGTCCCTTCTTTATTAGGGCATTAAACCCTGGGCTGACCAGTCTGGGTCTGGTTGTCATTATGGCTGGGAGAGCCCACTCTGTGTGTCTCCCTGCTATACTGTCATCAGCCCTGCCGGTTTCAGTCTTGTGCTGGTTAGTGAAAACTAAGGGGGTCCCTCATACCTTTTGTTTCTCTACCTATATTTCTCTACCAGCCTAGGCTAAATCACTCAGGGCTGTTTTTTTCTAAATGTTTTGCTTTTTATTTTATTTTATTTTAGCATTATACAAGCCTGCAACAATCTCAGCAACGCTTGTAAACCTGGTTGCCAGATGCAGGTCATTTACTTGGGTGGGATTGCAGCGGGCTTGTGGCAGTAGCTTGGTGAATCTGGAGTTTCTATTCTCCTAATGTTAACAACTTTGATTGTTATTGAATATATTATTGATGTTCTATTCTATTCTAAAGTGTGGTTTCTTGACGATTTTGCGTTAAGTTTGAGTTGAGTAAATCTGCACGATGCAATCCCGGCAGATAACTGCCGTGAAAACAACCCCACCACTTAGTTAATGTGCCCCTTCTCCTCTTTAGGCCATATATGTTTTTTTAATTTTATTTATATTGTCCATTGCAATATTCATATTCCCTATTGATTATGGTTATTGACCATTTACTTTTGCGTTAGATTGCAGATAAAAGGGTATCCAGGAGCCATGCTGTACTTGAAGTGTTGGATGACGAGCTCCGCATTAAACCGGTAATTACTGATATTTTCTAATGTTATGAAAGGAATTGTCTTGTATTTAACTACAGGTTGAGTCTCCCATATCCAAATATTCCGAAATACGGAATTATTTTGGCATGACTGAGATAATGACACCTTTGATTTTTGATGGTTCAATGTACACAAACTTTGTCAAAGGCACAAATTATTAAAAATATTGTATAAAATTACCTTCAGACTGTGTGTATAAGGTGTATATTAAACATAAATGAATTTCATTTCTGTACACAAACTTTGTTTGAACCTCAATATTATTGAATATATTGTATAAAATGACCTGCAGGCTGTGTGTATATAACACATAAATGCATTCTGTGTGTATATTTGGGTTCTATTCCCAAGATATCTCATTATGGTATGCAAATATTCCAATACGGAATATTCCATTACCCAAAATACCCATGGTCCCAAGCATTTTGGATATGGGAGACTCAACCTGTACTGTGTATAATATGGTCCTATACCATGTAAATTAGCTTATGCTGTTACCATCAATAATTTACCTATCACTTAATGTAATGGTGCTAAATGTCTATGCTTTTAAAGAATATGAGAAAAACGAATGAAAAAGAAAACAAATGTTACTAATCCTTATAATGATGCCAGGTTATACTAATTATTCCTGTTTTAATTTTTTTTCTTTTATTTTGCAAGTTACTACAAAAATACTTTCAAAATAATAAGATTATATAATACTCTTTAAGTGTTTGTTTGGTTAATTAAGAAATATATTTATCTGCATATTTGGCAGTTGGGTATGTTCTACTGCGGGAAGTATATACTTGCTTCCGACCCTACATCAAAGTAAGATGTGTTGGGAGCATAGCATGTATATCTATGATATATTACTGCTCTATTGTGTGCATTGAAAATTCCTGCGTTCTTGCTCTTACTCTTTATCACAACACACTAATAACAGTTGTGACATACAGACAAGTTGAGATGTAACAGCTTACTAGGCTAATCATGTGACTGGCTGACATCACAAACAGCCTTTGTGATGTCACAGAGTATTGGAACTCCCTGCTTGGTATAGAACGGTCAGTTACCAGCTGGGTGTGAGCTGTGTATTATTCACCTGCATACGTATACGCAATATGATATATCAGTATAAGGTAAGTGTATTTTAACATAAACGCTATATGAAATGTTCAAATTCACATTGGGCAAATATGACCTATTTTTATTCTATTAACACTTTAAAAAAGTTCTTAACAGTTGTGGTTTTAACTGGCAAAAGCCTAAAAAGTGTCTTTCAGTCCTGTCGCTATCGTACCCAAAGCATAAAATTACATTATTTTGTTCAGTACAGCTTACACAACTCAATCCTATTTACCTTGTTTTACAGGCTTTAGTATTGCATCATTAATATGTATAGTCCGAAAGTTCATTCTGTTTAATTTCTACAAATGGTGATTAATGGCTTATTTTTCACATTTATTATGTACATGGTCTTATATAACACTGTCACGTTAGTTAGTAACCCCCAGAAAATCTACCATACTGCGGAATACAATGCTCGCTTGTCCTTCCACACTTTATATCAGCAATACGCCCTCCAAATATACAGCGCTAATATTTTGCGCCCCAATTTAGCCATTGTGTTTTTGCCCCCTCCCCCCCAGCTGTTCGATTTGATGCGAATCACCTCACTTCAGCATGATGCATGGCGACAGTACTATTTTGCTATAACCACAGCCTAACGCTCATATATTCATAAATGTAGACATGCATAATACCCTAACGCTCATATATTCATAATGTAGACATGCATAATATCTAGGTTTTGTCAGTGGCGGCCTGTTGAATGTTGACATTAAGACTGAAACTGTCGACATAGTAACTACATACCGACCAACGGGGCTGGATTAACTATTCAAAAGGAGGACCCCATGCTTTGGGTGATACTGTTCTAGTGTTCCCAGTGTGACACAGCCTGGTTGCTGCTTTTGTGATGGATCCCATGCTTATGGCTTCCCTGGTTTAGTGATAACCGTCCTAGGCTATATAACTGGTCGGGAATGCATTCTGGGGTAGATGTATCTAGCAATGAAAAGAGTGTAGAAGTGGACCAGTGGAGAAGTTGCCCATAAGCCACCAATCAGCTTTGAAATAGCATTTATCAAGTACAGTCTATAAATAATAGATAGGAGCTGATTGGTTGCTATGGGCAACTCCCCCACTGGTTCGCTTATCCACGTTTTTCACTGCTTGATACATAAATCCCTCTGTTTTTTGTTTATTCTTATTATTTTTAAACAGACTTAAGATACAGCAGTCATTGTCATAGTCGTCGTGTTCTCCCCAGGCTGTTTTTTTGCGAGCGCATCGCCCGGCACTTCCCCTTGCCCCAATGTGCCGCGTCCATGGTCACCCTCAACGTGTCCTTGTTGCCATACACTTTAAGAGCGGAACCAATGTGCCGCGTCTGGGGGAACCTGCTGGCAGTTACACCGTCCCCACGTGCAGCAGGGTCCGGCTCTGCTTCCTGCGGGAACTACCTGTGGTTACCCCAGTGCTGCTGCCCATGTGGAGCCGGCGCAGTCAGCTGTCAGGTAACGAGCTGCTGCTGCGCTGTGTTACACACAGTCACCTGTAGCCCCGGGTGGCGGTGCGAGCGGCGTAATGCGGGGACACCGGGCTGTACTATGCCGGAAGCAGTAGCATTGTGTGATGTTACTGCCACTCCAGTATTACTGCTGACACACATGGGGTATTCCAGTATGTGCACTAACTAGCTACACAACTTGCTGTACGCTCTCTGTTCCCATACACACTAGTGCGGTCTTGTTTCAGATAGATGCGCTAAATTCCCCGAAGCTCTTATATACAGCTAACACATACGTGTTTTTTTGTATATATGCATTATGTGCTGTAAAATCATTGAGTTCTGGTGTAATCACTTTAGTGTTAATGAGGAAAACTTATACTTCATAAGGAATAATGACTTGGGGGAGACAGGGGCCTATTTCTATTGGCCCCTGTGCCATTTTCCAGTGTAACCCCCAAAAAAAAAAATCTGTGAGAACAGTGTTTGGGAGCCTGCAAGTGGGGCCTGTATCTGAGGGCTGTATAATAAATATATTCTGTGTAGCCTGCAAGTGGGGCCTGTATCTGAGGGCTGTATAATAAATATATTCTGTGTAGCCTGCAAGTGGGGCCTGTATCTGTGGAGCTGTATAATAAATATATTCTGTGTAGCCTGTAAGTGGGGCCTGTATCTGAGGGCTGTATAATAAATATATTCTGTGTAGCCTGCAAGTGGGGCCTGTATCTGTGGAGCTGTATAATAAATATATTCTGTGTAGCCTGTAAGTGGGGCCTGTATCTGAGGGCTGTATAATAAATATATTCTGTGTAGCCTGCAAGTGGGGCCTGTATCTGAGGGCTGTATAATAAATATATTCTGGGTATCCTGCAAGTGGGGCCTGTATCTGAGAGCTGTATAATAAATATATTCTGGGTATCCTGCAAGTGGGGCCTGTATCTGAGGACTGTATAATAAATATATTCTGTGTAGCCTGCAAGTGGGGCCTGTATCTGTGGAGCTGTATAATAAATATATTCTGTGTAGCCTGCAAGTGGGGCCTGTATCTGTGGAGCTGTATAATAAATATATTCTGTGTAGCCCGCAAGTGGGGCCTGTACCTGAGGGCTGTATAATACATATATTCTGTGTAGCCTGCAAGTGGGGCCTGTACCTGAGGGCTGTATAATAAATATATTCTGGGTATCCTGCAAGTGGGGCCTGTACCTGAGGGCTGTATAATAAATATATTCTGTGTATCCTGCAAGTGGGGACAGTATCTGAGGGCTGTATAATAAATATATTCTGTGTAGCCTGCAAATGGGGCCTGACTGAGGGCTGTATAATAAATATATTCTGTGTAGCCTGCAAGTGGGGCCTGTATCTGAGGGCTGTATAATAAATATATTCTGTGTAGCCTGCAAGTGGGGCCAGTATCTGTGGAGCTGGATAATAAATATATTCTGTGTAGCCTGCAAGTGGGGCCAGTATCTGTGGAGCTGGATAATAAATATATTCTGTGTAGCCTGCAAGTGGGGCCTGTATCTGAGGGCTGTATAATAAATATATTCTGTGTAGCCAGCAAGTGGGGCCTGTATCTGAGAGCTGTATAATAAATATATTCTGTGTAGCCTGCAAGTGGGGCCTGTACCTGAGGGCTGTATAATAAATATATTCTGTGTAGCCTGCAAGTGGGGTCTGTATCTGAGGGCTGTATAATAAATATATTCTGTGTATCCTGCAAGTGGGGCCTGTACCTGAGGGCTGTATAATAAATATATTCTGTGTAGCCTGCAAGTGGGGTCTGTATCTGAGGGCTGTATAATAAATATATTCTGTGTAGCCAGCAAGTGGGGACAGTATCTGAGGGCTGTATTAATAATAATTTCTTTGGTGCCAGCAAGTGGGGCCTCTAAGAAGAAGAGGAGAATGAATATATAAATTGTTATTTCAAGTTTAAATCTTTATAAGGTCAGGATTTAAAACATTTTATTATTGCGAAGGCCCGCACCCGGCTACTTCTTGCTGCCACCCAGCTGGAAAAATGTTCTGGGGAGAACACTGGTCGTCATCACTTATGTTAAGATAATGACACTCAAAATACCCGCAAAAGATGGCAATTTTGTGGCTGTATCTTTACACCTACATTCAGATTGCAACATGTGACGTTTTCTCCTTTTTTCATAAAATTGGAATGTGTGCAGGCAATCCAGCCGCGATGCACAGATAGAAACTGCTTTCTATACTGTTTATACCATTGGACGTAAAGCCTGTGGTGTTTGAATATGATGGGAACACTTTCCACTAATGTCACCAGTGACGTTAATGGATTTTTGACAAATCAATTTTTCTTTCTCTTATTTTCTGGGAAATGAAAAGCAAATTGTACTTGGTGACTGATAATGTTGCCATTGGCTTCATATCCATCTAGCTCATGATAAATACGCACGTTGATAGTGACATTATGCTCAGTGGTTTTAAAACCGTGTGCGCCTACTTGTCCTCTGTGCTTGATTGATACTTGCTGTAATGTTCTGAATGGAGTCGTCATCAAAGAACGTTACTGAGGAATTTGTTTGAATTTAAAAGGCCAGGCTTTTACTAGGATCGATAGTTTTATTGTGTCGTCGTATAGTGGTCACTGCATAGTCCTCTAAAGTTCCAGGGCAGAAAGGAATATCATACGTGTTGATTAATTCAGTTATAATACAACAGATGTTCATTTATGTATACATAACTGTAAATGACCTTCATAATATATAGTCCCTAATGATAATCATCCACAGTGAAGCGTTCACGCTCCTGTTTCTCTGTGTTCTTGATGTTTACTGAATAAAACTTTTAAACTTTCCTTTTTCTTTAACTAAACGTGACTGTTAGTTCCTCTGGTCTCCCAGTGGGTAGGTGAGTGTAACTCGCTCGCTCACTCGCTCGCTCACTCGCTCGCTCACTTGCTCGCTCACTTGCTCGCTCACTTCCTCGCTCGCTCACTTCCTCGCTCGCTCACTTCCTCGCTCGCTCACTTGCTCGCTCACTCGCTCGCTCACTTGCTCGCTCACTTGCTCGCTCACTTGCTCGCTCACTTCCTCGCTCGCTCACTTCCTCGCTCGCTCACTTCCTCGCTCGCTCACTTGCTCGCTCACTTGCTCGCTCACTTGCTCGCTCACTTCCTCGCTCGCTCACTCACTCCCTCACTCGCTCGCTCACTCCCTCACTCGCTCGCTCACTCCCTCACTCACTCCCTCACTCACTCCCTCGCTCACTCCCTCGCTCACTCCCTCACTCCCTCGTAACTCCAGGAGTCCTCACATAAATGTTCCTTAGTAAGCGTGTATGCAGGTACCTATATAAAATGTGGCCCTCGGCCAGCAACCTTATGGTTGTTATCTGCTGACAGAATGTTTGTATAGCTTGTGAATTCTTGATATCACTGGGGATGAGACAGCACTGTCTCCTGTCACAAATGCCTAATAAGTCGTCTTATAAAGTAAAATGGTCATGCCAAGCGCTACAATCCTAATCTATTTGGTGAATCTATCTATCCTGTCCTGTATACTTATATAATGTTACTCATATGTCATTTGAATAGCTGTCAGTAACTGAGTTGCATTGTGATTTCAGTGTGAAAGTTGGCACACTTAAGTAGTAGTCTGTATCTTTGTAGGGATAGTTATGGTCCCAGTCTGGTCATCGATCCCTGGTTGTCTTCCATTAAATGTATGGGGAGATGGGTAAAGCTCAGACTAAATAAAATAACGTTCCCTTAAGATCTGGTGTTCGAGTGCCCTGTTATTGTGTTCTGTATATATTATTGTGAGGATACCGGGTTTTTGTGTTCTTAGACCCCCCCGATGCTTTTGTCAGGGAGGTTATGTACTAAGCCTTGGAGAGCGATAAAGTGGATGGAGATAAAGTAAGAACCAATCAGCTCAAAACTGACATTTTTCAATCACCGCCTATCGCCCTCTAGGGCTTAGTACATAGACCTACAGTACCCGGGACCTCTTGAATCACATATCACACAGGAAAGACACAATAGCAAAGGTACATTTATTGTCCACCACACACAAAACACTAATTAACTATATATACAATGTAATATCAGTTCATCCAGAGTGCCATCCGCCCCCTAACAGCTCTGCCGTTAGCACGATGAAGAAGGAGAAATAACAGCCTCTTGCTTACCCAAAGTTGAATCAGTAATACTGCTCAGAGAGATGTCGCTTCTATTCCGTTGGTGGGATGCTTCTGGTTTACCGGTCAATCTTGATGATGCCGGCTGCATGGCCTGCTTGTCATCCACCACTGTGGTAGAGACCTGGTTGCCAGTCAGCCCCCGTCTGTGGGGTGTCCAAAGTCCACTGCGGTTATATCCCGATGGTGCAAGCGAGTATACCGCTGGTCCTGGCTGCACCTGGCAACCAGTTACTCCTGGAAAATGTACAGTTACAACTCAACTCCTGGGGTTCTTTTACCCCATTTCTCATGTCCAGTTATTGGTCACCACCCCCCAGTGGGAGTCACTGTCCGCTTTCAGGATACATATTAGTTTGGTGAAACACCTGGGTGGTATAGAGACCGTTTATTAGGGTTAGGGGTCTATTTCCTAAGCAGTGTTAGGAGACAGAGTGAAAAGTGATAAGGTGCCAGCCAATCAGCTTCCAACTGTTATCTCACAGGCTTGAAAAATGACAGTTGGAAGCTGATTGGCTGGCACCTTATCACTTTTCACTCTGTCTCCTAACACTGCTTAGTACATAGACCCCCTAGTGTCCTATTTTCTCATCCTGTGGTTAAAGGTGCCTTATATTCTAATGTCGTCATCACTGAAATCAATAGCACCCCATTAGGCACATGGGGGATTGAGCTACTATAATTTCTTATGACTTGCAACGGTGGGGGTTTTGCAGTGAGTTAGCTGACCGGGAGAGATTCCCTGTCCTGCATATTTAAAACCATATATTTACAACATAAGGAACAAAGGCAACTGCCCAAATACAAAAACAGGTAATAACAAGCCTGGCATTACATATGTTATTGAAATTTATATTGCAATGTCCCAATTTTTAACACCGCAGGCAATAGGATTAATAACTGGTCCTGCAGCTCCTTCTCTTCCCAGCTGTCCTATACAGAATCTCCACAGCAGGAAAAGGGCTGTATCACTGTATCACTACACTGTGTGAGATGAGATGCAGGGATTACTATCAGGGTGAGATGTTTTCTCCAGTGCACCTCTGTGTTGTGTTGTCATGTTCATTAACTGTTTTTGTCTGAAGTACACTCAGCACTCTGGCATATACAGAGAAACCCTCAAATTATTGTTAAAAAATATTTTTTTTTGTTTGTTTTATTATTATTACTATTAGTAATAAAAAAGTGCTATCTTTCCTATGAATAAGGATAAACCCATTTGTGCAGTCTAAAATGAATTGGAATAACTGTAGTGAACCGTTCCGGTTTTGGTGGGAGGTTAGCCCAGTCCTCCATTGTCTTAACAGCTATCACGTTTCAGCACTATTGTGACTTCCTCAAGGAAATTGTATGCAGAAATATGATGTACTATAAGGCTTTTGTTTTTTTACATTTTAATATTTAGGCCCGTATTCGTTTTGAGCGGACCCGCAATACTTTTCCGCCTCCCGGACTTTTCGCCTACATTGCTTGTTTTGCAGGCGGAAAAATATCGCGCGCGTGCCCGCAAGTCCCCGTATTCAATTTGATAGTACGCGTAAACGGGACCCGGCAAAACTGAAACAAGCGGAAAGTCATGTCAGATTTATGGAAATCAGCCTGACGCCCCTCCAAAAGATGCTCTGACATGGGTGTTCCCTATGGTACCCCCCCGATTTGGCTTGCTGAAGGTATTTGGTGTTTAAACGGGCTAAATAGCGTGTTTCTATAAGTGGTGCAGAATAGTATTCTGGAGGGTTTTTTGCTGAAAATAACTTATCCCAGCAAAGTTGGGGTACTTGAAAATGGGGGTCAGCATATTTTAAAGTTGTTAAAGTTAAGCTTAAAAAATCATGAAAAATCCACCTGCTGCAAGCCCCTGTAATGAAAACAACACATGGGACATACTTGGGGACCCCCCTAGAGTCTAGTTCGCTAGTTTTTAACTTTGTCCCCCAACATTTTTTTTTTTCGCCCCCAAATTCAACGTGATTTTTTTGGGGTATTCTTAAGTGTTTTTTTTAAAATGTTTGACATAGTTTACCTTTGGGGGACTGTCTGAAGGCTGCACGGGGGTTCCCGCAACGTTGCACCCCAAATCTGCACTTTTTTCCGCCTGCTATTCACAGGCGAAACTTTTCCGCCTATTACATTGCATTGACTTTCCGCCTAGGCGGAAAGTCTTTCAAATTGAATATGGCGAAACTTTTCTGCCTGGCAAAATGACGTCATCGGCGTAACTTTTTAGCGGATTCCGGCTTTTCGCCTCAAATTGAATACAGGCCATAGACGGGATTGATCAGTCTCCGGGTGATGGTTTGATGACAAAAATTATTAATAAAAAACAAAAATTTAATACAGACTCCCCATTATCCTTGTGGTCACCTGATTTTCACACAAAAATAAAACTTGTTTTAACCAAACCAAATGGAATTTGTCACTGACCAGACATAAGCTGCATGATCATAATTAGTTGCACATATAGGCCCTGATTCAGAGCGCTCGCTCTGAATCAGGGCTGTCCCTCTTACTTTTTGGAGTGGCTTCCTGACTGCTGGCACAGCTGTGGGTGACCACCCACAGCTAGCGAGCGGCCAAAATGATGGTCGCGATGGTCTTGATGATGGGGAGATTCTGGATCCTTACGATCAGGAACCTCTCCATACTAAGGACGCTGATGCTAAGTCCAAAGTATATATTCCTGGACTTATTCGGGCGGTCCGCACAGCCTTGGTGATTGAGGACGAAGTTCCCCCAGCGGCTAAATCTAAGTATGCCTTTTTCAAAGATGTGAAGGGCGATGCCACAGTCTTTCCTCTTTCGGGTCAGTTGGTGGACCATTTAGAGGAGGCGTGGAAACAACCTGGCAAAAGATACCAGCCGCAGAGACGCCTGGCGGTGGCTTATCCGTTCGCGGATAATTATTTTGCTAAGTGGGAATCCCCTCCACAGGTGGATTCTCACGTGACCCGTCTTGTCCGTAGTGCCACATTGCCGATGCCATCCATGTCCTCCCTTAAGGATGCTACGGACCGCAAGGTAGAAATCTGCCTGAAGTCCGCTTATTCCCTTGCAGGGGGGGCAGCACGGCCGGCTATGGCCATTTGCTGGGTTGCCAGAGCGATGGAGCGCTGGGCGGATTCATTAGAGGCTTCTTTTGAATCCGACTGTCCGGCCGAACAGGCGGAGTTGATTGGCAATCTCCGTGATTCGGCCACCTACATCAACGAGGCGGCTCTAGACATTAGTACTCTGGTGTCTAGAATTTCTTCAGCAGCGGTAGCTGCTCGTCGCACCTTGTGGCTGCGATCCTGGAAGGCGGACGCAGATTCCAAGAAAGGTCTGGAAGCGTTGCCGTTTACCGGAGAAGTTCTCTTCGGTCCGGATCTGGATAAGATTGTGGCCACGCTGGCGGCAGCCAAATCTGCTTGTCTCCCGTCGGCCGCTGCTCCTTCTGGTTCTGGACCATCGTCCTTTCGGTCATCTAGGGCCCAGGGCAGGCCCAAACCACAGTCGTTTCCTCGACAGGCTGGCCCTAAGAAATCGGTCAAGCCCCGGAAACAGGCATGGAGTACCAGACGTCCGGCCCCCAAGCCAGATGACAAGCCTGCGGCCTGACGGTCCGGGTCTCCCCTTGGGGGATCCCAGGGTGGGAGGCCGCCTGCTGCAGTTCTCCCGGTGTTGGTCGTTCACTACGACAGACACTTGGGTTCTGGAGGTGGTCTCCCACGGGTACGCCCTCTCCTTCCGGAACAGACCCCCGGCTCGATTCTTCACCACGGGTCTACCATCAGACCGGAACAAGGCTACGGAGCTGCGGAAGGTATTGCACACTATGCTCCAGGCTGGAGTTATAGTGGCTGTTCCATTCTCCCAGAGGGGCCAGGGTTTCTATTCAAATCTATTTTTGGTACAGAAACCCAATGGGTCATATCGTCCGATTCTCAACCTCAAAGCACTCAACAAGTCTTTGCGGGTCCCGAAGTTTCGGATGGAGACCCTACGGTCCATCATTCTGGCGCTGGAACCTGGGGACTACATGGTGTCATTGGACATACAGGACGCTTACCTGCATGTCCCTATTCTTTTGCGCCATCAAGAGTTCCTTCGGTTTGCAATCCGCAGCGACCACTTCCAGTTTCGGGCGTTACCTTTTGGCCTGGCGACAGCACCACGTGTTTTCACCAAGGTGATGGCGGTCATGGCGGCTTCTCTGCGGCTGCAAGGAGTCCGCATGTTGCCGTACTTGGACGACCTGTTATTGGTGGCAGGATCTCCAGAGCTCCTGTTACACCACTTGGACCTGACAATTGCACTGCTGCAACGGCACGGCTGGCTAATCAACTGGTAGAATTCCTCTCTAATCCCGTCTCGGAGGATTCTGCATCTTGGAGCCTTATTGGACTCGGGACAGCAAAGGATCTTCGTGACGGAGGACAAGATCTCTGCTTTACAGTCAAGGGTGCGCAGTTGTCTGCACAGCCGCCGGGTGTCCTTACACTCGGCGATGAGGTTACTGGGCTCCATGGTGTCGGTGTTCGACATGGTGGAATACGCCCAGTTTCACTCCAGACCTCTGCAGCACCTGATCCTGTCCAAGTGGAACGGGCTGCCTCAGTCTCTGAAGTTCCAGACGATTGTGCTCACCCCGGGGGTTCGCCTGTCCCTTGCGTGGTGGTTAAAGACGACCCACCTCAACAAGGGACGTCCGTTCTGGGTTCCAAATTGGGTCCTGTTGACAACGGACGCCAGTCTTCGGGGCTGGGGAGCAGTTTCGGGTCCACACTTGTTCCAGGGCAGGTGGACGCCGACAGAAGCGGAGCTTCCAATAAATATCTTGGAACTCCGTGCGGTCTTCAATGCTCTCCTGCAGGCACAGCGGTTTCTCCAGGGTCACCCGGTGCAGGTCCAGTCGGACAATGCTACCACCGTGGCCTACATAAACAGGCAAGGAGGAACTCGCAGTCGGGCGGCTCTCGTAGAGGTCTCTCGGATCCTGGTTTGGGCGGAGCGCAATCTTCCGGCCATATCAGCGGTCTTCATCCCGGGAGTGCTAAATTGGGAGGCGGACTTTCTAAGTCGCCAGGACGTTCATCCAGGGGAATGGTCCCTGCACCCGGACGTTTTTCAACTACTGGTGGACAGGTGGGGTCTTCCAGAAATCGACCTCATGGCGTCCCGGCACAACAACAAGTTGCCGGTGTACGGGTCTCGCACAAGAGACGAAGGGGCGTCTCTGGTGGATGCTCTGTCCGTCCGGTGGACGTTCAGGTTCGCATACCTGTTCCCTCCGGTCTCCCTTCTTCCACGGGTAATCCGGAAATTCAAACAGGAAGGAGGGACGCTCCTGTTGATAGCTCCCGCGTGGCCCAGACGGCACTGGTTCTCAGACCTTCAGGGTCTGTCCGTGGACAGTCCTCTGCGGTTGCTGCTACGACCGGACCTTCTGTCTCAGGGTCCTTGTCTTCACCCGGACCTGACTCGGCTGTCTTTGGCGGCGTGGCTGTTGAGACGGCCATGCTGAGGTCCCGGGGGTTTTCCAGCTCTGTGGTGCGTACCATGTTACGAGCTCGGAAACCGTCTTCCGCGAGGATATACCATCGCGTGTGGCATACGTTCTTCCAGTGGTGTCGACCGAGAGGTTATGCACCGCGGGAGTTTCGTCTGTCTCGGATTCTCGCCTTCCTGCAAGCGGGACTAGATCATGGGCTTCGCCTTGCTTCTTTGAAGGTACAGGTTTCGGCCCTATATGTCTGGTTTCACCGTAGGATTGCTACAATCCCGGATGTGCGCACCTTTATGCAAGGTGTTCTCCGTATTCAGCCGCCCTTTGTTCCACCTGTGGCGCCTTGGGATTTGGCTGTGGTCCTGAGGGCTCTCCAAGGACCGCCGTTTGAACCACTGGGCTCAGTGGATATTAAATGGCTAACAGCTAAGACTGTTTTCCTTCTGGCCGTTGCTTCGGCCAGACGTGTTTCTGAGTTAGGGGCTCTTTCTTGTAGACCCCCTTTCTTGGTTTTTCATGGGAACAGGGCAGTGCTCCGCACTCGGCCCGAGTTTCTTCCCAAAGTTGTTTCCCAGTTTCATGTTAACGAGGAAATAGTTGTTCCGGCCTTTAACTCACCGGGTCTTTCCGTGGGTGAGGCCTCTTTGGATGTTGTGCGGGCCTTAAGGACTTATGTTGACCGCACTTCTTCGTTTAGGAAGTCGGACGCTTTGTTGTCCTCTATGGCTTCTGTAAAAAGGGTTGGCCTGCTTCAAAGCAAACTTTGGCAGCCTGGATCCGTATGGCTATTTCTGAAGCTTATCTTCATGAAGGCCTACCGGTTCCTCCTTCTCTGAAGGCTCATTCCACTAGGTCTGTGGGTCCTTCGTGGGCAGCTCGACGTGGTGCCTCGGCAGTTCAGATCTGCAAGGCTGCTACGTGGTCTTCTGTCCATACCTTCGTGAGGTATTACAGGTTTGACACCTTCGCCTCTCAGGATGCTTCCTTCGGGCGGCGGATTCTCCTTTCTGCACAGGAGCGTCCCCACCCTTAAAGGATACTGCTTTGGGACATCCCCAAGGTATCCTGTGGATACCCTATGGACCCTGAAGTAGAAAATATGAGATATGGTAAGAACTTACCCTTGTTATCTCTATTTCTACGAAGTCCATAGGGTTCCACAGGACTCCCGCCCTGTCGCACCTGTGCTGCAGATGGGCTTTGCTCTGGTCACCGGTTTTCCGTCTCCCTCTGGTGAGAATGTGATTCTTGTATGTGTCCAGATCTTTGTTCTCTCTCTTCCTTCTCCTCCTCCGGCCTATGGCTTGGTAACTAACTGAGGTGCCTTGGCCCGGGGGCGGGGTATAGGAGGGGGACCTAGTGCATCCTGGGAGGCTGAAAGCTTAACTCTTTGGTGCCCTGCGACTGACGTTACACCTATACCCCAAGGTATCCTGTGGAACCCTATGGACTTCGTAGAAATAGAGATAACAAGGGTAAGTTCTTACCATATCTCATATTATTCTGCATCGACAATTGTGGTGTCGACATTATGAATGTGAACATTGTCAACAATGTGACCAGGTACCCTCTAATATTATCTGCAGAAAATATCTGTTTATCTTGTTGTTCCATTGTGTTATACATTTGGAATTGTAATGCTTTGTTTTTCATAGTGAAACTTTATGTAATATACTGGATCGTCATTGGCAAGTTATAACTATTAATTCCAATTAGTTTTGGTAAATGTATTTGTTAGATCTTAGGACACCTCTGCAAATGAATAATAACAGGCAGTGCAGAGCTAGATATACAATAACTACACTATCTCTCAATGGCTAATTCCAAACGATAATGTTTATTTCTACTCTGTAGACTTGGGGCCGGTTTCAATTAGCCGTGAAAAGCTGCGTTTTGGCGATAAGTGGTCGCAGGTGCGTATCGTGCAATCCTATTGCCGAAGTTTTCGCATGTGCGAAAACACTATAGACAAAAACCAGCTAACTGTTTTCACCATGTAAGAGCAGGTGAAAACTTGTGCAAAATCCCTATTTATTGCTAAAAATGTGAGGACTTTAGTTAACCTAATTCCCCCTAACAATGACTTGTAATTTTTGGGGTCAAAATGTAAAAAGTGTTGGAAAATGGGTTTAAAGTAGTGGGTCAGGTATTTTGGGGAGCTGTATAGATGGGACGGGTTGTTTTAAACATTGCAGGTGGCTGCACCAGGTGTATTTAATTTTTTTTCTATAAAGTGCACTTTTATGACACAAAAATTTACTTGCACCGATTTTTATGTTCCCCCAATTTAACTGCAACAATTATTTTCTCCAAAAAATATTGCTTTTTTAGCATTTTGCCACACTTATACAAATAACCATATAACAGCCATTTGACTCAGTTTAAAAACCCCACATACTTTTATTAGGTCCACTAATACACTTCTACATTGATTACCAATGTCAGTTAGGCTTTTTATGGGGTACAGGCTGATTTCCCCAAAATGTGCTGTACTTTTCACTGGTTTCACCATGCACAGTTTTCGCACAAATGCCTTTTAATAGGATGGTGCGAAAAGCAAGAGCGCGCAGAGACAAAAGACGCAAAAATATCGCACAAACTTGAATCCGGCCCATAGTGGTTGGTGATTATAACATATAGTACAAAATCTAAATGAAATCAGTTGAACTTTGCAAGCAGCAGATGGCGCTATTTGCACAATAGATGAGATTTTGTGACTACATAAATATTATTATTATTATTATTATTATTATTATTATTACACTTTAAAAGGTGCCAACATATTACACATATTACACACAGCTCCGTACTAATCATACAGTCAGGTCCATAAATATTGGGAAATTGACAGAATTTTCAGATTTTGGCCTCTATTCACCACCACAATGGCTTTGAAATGAAACAAACAAGATGTGATTTAACTGCAGCCTTTCAGATTTAATTTGAGGGTAATTACATCCAAATCAGTGAACGGTGTAGGAATTACAATGGTTTCAATATGTGCCTCCCACTTTTTAAGGGGTAGGCATTTCTCCCGCATTCTGCTCACTTCCTAGTGAAGTGGGCAGAATGAGGAGAATACCCGCGGCGATCGCGAGTCTCCGTGTAGGGGGCGGGGTTTAAAACGTGATTCTACATTAATCACGTCATTTGGCCCCGCCCCCCATTACCTCCCTCCTGCTTCTCTTACCCGGGCTTCTCCCGGGAAGAGATCTTTAAAGGTAGGCAACTCTGTTGTAGATGCTTTTTTGGTGGGGGACAGGGGTCAGCATGGGCACTCTTCGCTAGTCTAGCTGTGATGCACTGTGTTCTGACATCTATCATAACCATCATTAACTTTTTTCAGAATTTGTGCTACAGTAGCTCTTCTGTAGGATTGGACCAGATGGGCTAGCCTTGTCACTGGTTCACCAGTTGTCCTTCCTTGAACCACTTTTGGTAGGTACTAACCACTGCATTCCGGGGACACACCACTGCTGTTTTGGAGATGCTCTGGCCCAGTCATCTAGCCATCACAATTGGGCCCTTGTCAAAGTCATTCAGATCCTAAAGGCCCCCATTCATCAGCAATTGATTGCAGCAATCGTGCAATTTGAAATCGATTGTGTAGAAAAATCTTTCCCTTTTTCAATCAATTGCAAATTGCATAATTGCTACAATCAATTACTGATGCATTGGGGCCTTTACGCTGGCCCATTTTTCCTGCTTCCAACACAACTTCAAGAACTGAGTGTTCCCTTGCTGCATAATCTATCCCACTAATATATATTCAAACTCTTGACAGGTGCCATTGTAATGAGATAATCAATATTATTCACTTCACCTGTCAGTGGTTTTAATGTTATAGCTGATGGGTGTATGTTCTGTGTAAAGCTGGCCACTCACTAGACCAGTGTTGGCTAACCTTGACACTCCAGCTGTTATGGAACTACATAAGCCAGCATGCACTGCTACAGTTTTGCTATTAGGGCATGCTAAAACTGTGGCAGGGCATGCTGGGATATATAGTTCCACAACAGCTGGAGTGTCAAGGTTAGCCAACACTGCACTAGACCAACTTACATCCAACCAGCTAACTAGTTGATTGGTTGGAATGAAAATCTGGTAAGGTATGAAAGCAAATGACAATCAGCAATTTGCTCCCAAATGCCAGAAAATGGACAAAAACTGTTGTTTGAACAAATTGTTTAGATCAAACATTTAACAAACTTGTCTGAACGACCATTTTCATCTGTTTTCTGGCATTTAGGAGCAAATTGCTGATCGTCATTTACTCCCATCCGTTACCAGATTTTCAGTCCAACCAATCAACTAGTTGGATGAAAGTTGGTCTAGTGCAGTGTTGGCTAACCTTGACACTCCAGCTGTTGTGGAAGCACAACCAGCACCAGGCTAATCAGAACCACTCCTGGTTGCCAAAATACAGGGGACAAACGACGTAGGGGTCCCCCGTAAACAATAAATGGTATCTGTGTCTTGTGTGTCAATTTCAAATTGAGACACAAGACCAAGATACCATTTATTGTATTTCATATACTACATATTGTATTTATTTTTATTATCAATTCTTATATTTCACTCTAAAAATTACTAATATTTTAAGTAATAAATAAAAGTTATATTTTATATTTTTCGAAAGTGCGCCAACAAAGAGGACATTTCTTTTTCTCTTCTTCCATAACAGTGAATTCATATTGTCCTTGGCAGCACCCCCAGTTGCTCTATCAATAATAGAATTGGAGAATTTCCAGTTTGGGGTTTAATCGATATAGGCCCTGATTCAGAGCCGGACGCTCTGACCAGAGCGCTCGCTCTGAATCAGGGCCCACCTCCATAAATATGGAGCGTCCTCCTGGACGCTCGTATAGCTGTGGGTCACCACCCACAGCATATACGAGCGTGCAGGACGATGGTCGCGATGGTCTTGACCATCGTGACCATCGCCACTGCGAGCAGAAGCCTGCGGTTGAGTTTCTCAACCGCAAGGCCTGGAGTGATTTTGGCTCTATCAGAGCCAAAATCACTCCCACTGACATCACTAGTGATGTCAGTGGGGCCAGCTTCTGACGGTAGGCGTTCCCTTGGGAACGCCTCCGTCTGGCAGGCACGCGCCCGGCACGCCCACCAAAGGGGGCGTGCTGTCAATCAACATCGACAGCACGCCCCCTTTGATCAGACACTATGAGCGAAGGAAAGTCCTTCGCTCGTCGCGTCTCGCGCATGCGCACGACGGAGCTCCCTCCGTCATGCGCAGTGCAGACCATCGACCCACTTGCGAGCGGACAGCCGCTCGCGAGTGGGTCTGAATCAGGGCCATAGTACACATATATACCTACTATTGCAGAAGCTATCCCATATTCCCTTCCCTTTTACATGTCTATATACATATCCATACTAGCTGAAGTACCCAACCACTCCATTAGGCATCCCAGGCCCATTGCCACCCGTCTGTGAAGCTTTCATCCAGATCCATCCAGTGGAAGTCCCAGAACAGGCTCCCCAGGTCAAAGTTCTGCCCAGCGTACATCAACTGGAGGTCCGACCGGGGCCTCAACCCCGTAAATGTGTTT
The DNA here is from genome assembly GCA_031769625.1 of Taudactylus pleione. NCBI lineage: Eukaryota > Metazoa > Chordata > Amphibia > Anura > Myobatrachidae > Taudactylus > Taudactylus pleione. The sequence continues at coordinate 4,766,940 of JAUIMM010000200.1, read as the reverse complement.
TGTTATTGCTTATGATACCATAAATGGGTGCTCGCTACTAATAATATAGTAACACCTCATTTATGGTTGCCTAGTTCTTATATCAGTTTGTAAACTGGTGATTTATTTGTCACCCGGGCATGTAACACGTTTTACATAAGACAGGGAGTTGTTTCTGCTGCATTAGGTACAAGTGGGACATAAGAGTATGTGACATATACCTGGCGTAAAAACCGGCGCATCTGTTACAATCGCCTAGCGGCATGCATTTTTAGATAATTTGCCAATTTGCATATGGTCGCAATTTTATCTTGTTTAAGGAATGCAAATTGCCCCGACGAATTTTGACGCAATAGCGGGCATCTCTGCCGTAGCCCCATGAATTTACAAGTAGCCCTGACCTTTCATAATGAGCCGTATGATCCTGTTTTTTTGCTCGTTTCTCTTTCATCCCTGCTGTATCCTACTGAATGAATGAATATGGCGACCAGTGGATGTCTTCCTAATATACAGGAACCTGGAGATTATCGCCTGACCTTTTAACAACCCCTTCTTTTTTTTGGTCTTGAATAATTATGAAATGGGGATTAGAGACTGTCCCTAGACGTATGCTGTAGTTCTCAATAATCTCCAGGAAATAGCAAATTAAATAATGAAAAAAATGTAATGAAAACATATTTAAGCTTTGCTATGTAACTGTATGATTCATGCTCTTGTTATTTCAAATGCTGCAACTTTATTACTGATATCCCTGTTGTAGAAAACCGTGTTACATAACATTTCTTTTTTTTACAAAAATACTTGTTTTTATTGAGCATATAGTGAAGAACACAAATACATTTATCAATGTTAATAATAGTACAACAGACGAATATAAAATTCGTACCATAATAGTCAAGTTCAATACAATATACGCAGTACTCACAACATAACATTTCTTGAGGAGAACAGTATATTCCATAGTGACTGCTATGGAAACTAATGCATAAGATATTTACGGATTTGGTCTCTATGGCAAATGCGGAGATTATTATCGCATTAACAAACCACACAGGTCTGACATACCAGTGCGGCAGTGATATTGTTACAGACCTGACCAACGACAGTTGTTAATCTGTTATTATAATTAATGGCATGCACTGCAGCCTTATAGTGCTGGGGCCATGGGTTAAATTCCAATCAGGGCAACATCTGTGTGGACTTTGTACTTTCTCCCCATATTAATGTAGGGTTCCTTCCCCCACAGTCCAAAAATAATTGCACTGATAGATTATTTAGCTTTGGGTGAGCTTTACCCTTTTAAAAGCATTGTGCGAGATGTTGGCACTATATAAAAGCTAAGAATAATAATAAATGAAAATAAATAACTAAATAATGTCACACTGTACTAGGGTGCTCTTCCGTCTCTGTCTGTCTGTTCTTATTCAGTCTTGTTTATTACTCTTTTGTTCTAAATTGTAAAGTGCAACGGAATGTGGGGTGTGATACAAAACGTTGACAATGAAATGGTCGACACCATAAAGTCAACATGGAAGAACGTCAACATGACAAAAGTTAGACAGTACAGAAGGTCGACAGGTACAAAAGGTCGACATGTAATTGATTGACACAGAAATGGTCAACACAACCTAACCCTAACCGTCCCCCTTGGTACCTAAACGCCCAGTAATTGCCTAAACCTAACTGTTCTTTCCGCAGGCTATCCCTAACCCTCCGGTAAGTGCCTAATCCTGACCCTCCGGTAAGTGCCCAACCCTAAAAAACAAACAAAAAAAGGAACCCACAATGTGTCGACCTTTTGTCACGTCGACCTTTTGTCACGTCGACCTTCCATGTTGACCTGGTATCAACCAAATGATTGTCGACCTTTTCATTGTCGACCTTTTGTATGAAACACCAGAATATGCTGGCTTTTATATAAATACATGTTAATAATAATAACTACTAATAAATATCCCCTATATAATCAGTGTGATCTTCAGACTTGAATGTTCTGCATAAACAGGACTTCATGCTGCTATCACTACACAAGAACATTCATTTAGGTATGCTGTGTTCTTTCAGCTGTATTGTCTCGCTATGAGTTTGTTGTTTGTGTGGAAATTAACAACATTATTATGGTAACAGGAGACAAACTGCCATTAAGTAAACATTAATTTTGTATTCAATGTACACATTGTTTTGGGAGGATAATATCTTAGCAGAATATGAAGTAGTTCTCCTAAACAGCAGGCTGACAATTGACCTCGGCCTGATTCAGCACGGAATGTAATTGAGATCGCAGCTTCGTAATCGCACGCAATGAAGCTGCTACAATATGTATGTGTGTGTAAGGAAGATATGTCTGCCACCGCTCAGCCAGCATAGAGAGGCCCAGTACTGCTCTCTCATATCCGTAGTACCTCGCAGTCCTGCGTATACATCGGTAACATCGGAAAACATCGGCCCATCACGCACAATTACAGCACGCAGTGAGTTCTCAGGCTGCGTAGGCAATCGCAGTAGCTAATTTATGCACGCTCATGCAACAGCGTTCACACGGACAGGCCCGCCTGCGTTTCTGCAAACACTCCCCCGTCACCACCCCAACCACGGCCTGTCACTCACTCTACGATGGATCCCTATCTGCGTGCATAATTGCAGTGCGATCGCCACGCACGCGCAGTGCGGTGCGTGTTAAGTACGCAACAATCGGCCAGTCTGAATATGCGGTTGAGTTTTCATCCGTGCTGAATCACGCCCCTAGAATACTGCAGTGCACACACAGATTTGCTCTGCTGGGCGACAGCTTGTCCGAGATAACTTTAATATCCTTCGAGATTAATGCTCTTCCCTGCAGATATTAGGAAATATTTCATGAGGTCTTAGATAGCAAATCGCATTCAGAAAGTAGCGTGTTGCAAGCACAGCTACAGTATGATTGCACGTAATACAATTGCAAAATTGATAACCTCTTGTTAGCTAGCTCCTGGGAATTTAGCTGTGAAAAGAGAACCATGAAAACCCTGGTGGCATGATGAGAATATTGTTTAGATAAAACAAATAGCTATTCCTGCTTCTCGTCTCAGAAAATAATAATGAGAGGGAGAGAGAAATAACACCAGTGCTTTGGTATGCTATCGCCCATGTGTATTTTTCACTTTTATATTTCCTACAGTCCTCTTCGGTGTGTATTTGTAATTGTTGTGATAACTAGCTTGTTTGTTGTGCTGAGTCTTTTACCATCAGGGCAAATATTTAAAATTGGCGCAGTCTTAGTGAATAGTCTTTTAAAGGTGTAATTGTCCATACAACTTGTTCCTACTACCACCCCCATGTACATCAGCACGTCCTCCATTATTGGAGAAAATGTAGGTTGTACAGAAATATAGTTGGCTACAACATTTACTTACATTACATATAATTGTGTCCGGAGACCGGCCACACGTGGTTAATGGCGGCCGCAGCACTGAAGGGATTTGCCCTGTGCCGCAGCGCCTTATTTTAGATGTATAGGCGCCAATTGTATATTTGTATAGCCGGCGCTAGACCCCGGGGGCCGCTGCAATGGGGGGTGTGGGTAGAGTGTGGCTGCACGCTGGGGGACAGGGAGCTCCCTGGACCCTCAGTGCTGTGGCCAGATCAATAGGAGAGCCTCAGCAGCCCCAGACTGCAGATCTAGGGGCGCCCAACGCTGAGCGCCGGGCACTGGTTTTACTGCAGAGTGCTGGGGGACTGGGAGAGCAGCTCCCAGTACCACCAGCACTGAAAGAGTTAAAGTCCCAGCGTGGATACAGTTTAAAAGCACAAACACTGTACATGGTTTATAGTAAACTGTATTAAAATATATATTGCTATAAAGCTCTGCAGCTGATCTGCAATGCATTGGTGTATAAAGCAGCGTATATTTACTAGACTATGCACTTATCGGAATATGGTTTGATTATTTTATTGTAATAGGAATTGCCATCCTGACATAGGAAGTGATATGTTCATTATCCTGACCTAGTGGCCGAACCATTAGCTTACAAAGATTTTTATGCAATGCACTCCAGGGGTCTTCTGTGTGTCTCTGTGTAAAATGTACCTAAGGTGTTAAGACTGGGAAATCCAAACTGATTAATGCATAGACACTTGTGTTTTGAAGCTTGAATGTAATTTACCATTTCCTGTGAAATGTTATATCTACATTTTAAGAGACAGTTATACTGTATGCTAAATCAGTTTATATTGTAGATATTAGAATGGAGGAAATTGGTTCACTCCTTTGAAATGTAAGATGTATTTATTTATATTTTGTGAGATAGTTGGATTGGTTAAGGAACACAGGGCCTGATTCAGAGCCGGACGCTATTTGCGCTCGCTCGTTTAGAAAAAGGGTCCGGCTATTTAAATTGAGCGCTCGCTCTTTGCGGTCTGTTGACGCCCCTATGTCTGAGCGAGCGAACGAAATATGCGCTCGCTATTTTGTAAAGACGCCCCCTGGTCGCTCGCATCCTACGTCATCTCCGCTATTTATTTCATTAATCGAGTACATCGAAAGGCGTCTGAACTGCTCGCAGTGCTTGTGGTAGGATTTTCCTACCGCAATCATGCGAACAGTTCAGGCTAAGAAACAACCAAGTGACGTGGTTGATGACGCTGCTTTGTTAATTATGCACACCCTTAAAACGCCCGTTTTGGCACGCCTGCGTTCGGATCTCCACTCCCCGTTTTCAAGCACCTTCCCCTGTTACCACCCACAAACGCCTCATTCTGTCACTCAAATTAGCAGGCACTCGCTATTTTGCGAGCACACAATTTCCGACCGCAATGACTGGTTCGCGCATGCGTATTACAACCCATACGCATGCGCAGTTGTGCGAACATCGCACAACTGCATATAGCGTATAACGAGCGCATGTTTCGTTGGCTCGCTCAGACATAGAGGCGTCAACAGACCGCAAAGAGCGAGCGCTCAATTAAATAGCCGGCCCCTTTTTCTGAACGAGCGAGCGCAAATAGCGTCCGGCTCTGAATCAAGCCCACAGGGCGGATGTATCCCCCTGTGGTATTGTGTGTAAGAATGGAATATTAATAAGAGGGAATGTGAGCCGTGTGTTTGTGCATATCTTTTTGAAAACCCAGAAGGATTGTAATGTCTTTTTTTTAAGACTACTTGAGCAATAAACATCTCTCCCTTACACAGGACTACGGGACGGATTCAATTAGAGGCGAAAAGCCGCGATCGGCAAAAAAGTTTCGCCTATTGCCGCTTTTCGCCTGTTTACGTCTTATCTTCAAATTCAATTCCAGGACCAATTCGCCTACGCGGAAACTCAATGCACTGAAACAGGCAGAAAAGTTTCTCCAATGAATGGCAGATGGAAAAAAAAGTGCAAAATCTCCATTTTTGGGATGCAAATGTGGGGAATTGATTCAGAATCCTTTGGACACCCCCCCCCCCCAAAGGATAAATCAGCCAAAAAAAAATAGAATAAAAAAAAAAACCTTAGAACACCCCATTTTGGGGTGAAAGAAAAAAGTGGGGGGACAAGGATAAAAAGTAGCGAAATAGGTTTCTTGGGGGCTGAATGGATGGGGCAGTTGTTTGCAGCAGATGGATTTTTAAAAGGTGCACTTTAGAGACACAAAAATATGCCAGCACCCATTTTCAAGTACCCAAAATTTGACTGGACTATTTAAAAAAAAAAAAAAAAAAAAAAAGTTTTCTACCATTCTTCACCACTTTTACAAATAAGCTTCTAGAAAGCTTTTAACACAAGTAAACAACACAAAGTACATTTATTAGGGCTAATCGTACACATCTGTACTGATTTCCATTGTCAGAACGTCTTATTTTGGGGTACAGACTGATTCCCCCAATCTATTCAGTACTTTTCGCCTGCTATGCATTCGCCTATTTGCGTTTTTGCCTGTTCTGTAACTGAATAGGGTGAATCGCGGGGACACGCATGCCGCAGATTCGCTTCCCAAACAGGCGAATGCAGCGGAAAGTTCAATAGGCAAAAAATGTTAGACTTTTAGCCTTTATTTTGAATATGGGCCCACATCTGAATCCTGCGACAACAGAATTGCGCCAAAAGCTATTCCGTGCTCCGTCTGTTCTGGATTGAGGTAAGTGGCTTGCACAGTCTATTGCCGCAAGGCTCTCAGGTTTCTTCTGGTACCGGGCAGCCACTTTCAGTAGGCAGATCTGTCCACTCTACCTGGACAGTGCTCTCCTCAGGATCACTTTGACAGGCGCCCCACCTGGCTTTTTTTTTTTACATGCAACTTGGCACTATTCTATTCCATGGGTCTGACAGGCAAAATCACAGTTGTGCTGCGCTTACATTACTGTGGCAGACACAGTACCAAAGATTCCTCCCACATCTTAAAGAGGCAGGGTGCGGTTTTGATGGTGGCAACATTGCAGAGAATGACTGCTGCTCTTTGTCTCAGCGTTTAGCATTGTGTCTCAGTGACTGCTGCTCTCTGTCTCAGTGTTTAGCACTGTGGACCTCATTCAGAGTCGGTCGTTGCGGCCGCACGGTCGTACGCCACCGATGTTCGCTAAACTGCGCATGCGTAAGGTTCGCAATGCGCGTGCGCAAACTAGCTGCTACGATAAGAAATTTCTCTCTCCTTGAACACAGCCAGGTCGGTAGTTTGAGTGACAGAATGAGGCGTTTATGGGTGGTAACAGGGGAAGGTGCTTGAAAACGGGGGAGTGGAGATCCGAACGCAGGCGTGCCTAATTAAGCGAACAACGTTTTATGGGAGTGCATAATTAACAAAGTAGTGTCATGGCACACGTGACATGGGTGGTTTGTACACTGACCTGATTGTAGAGCTTAAGAGAGGGTATGGTCAACCTTAAGCTCTACGACCAGTTCCGATGGTTACTGATGGTCTCGATTAATCCTTATATGGCCGGAGATGACGTGTAATGCGTACGAGAAGGGGGCATATTTTTTGTCTTACGGCCGCATACTCCCCTTGGTCGGCCAGCTAACGATCCGATCTTAAGGACGCAACTTGCGAGTGCATCATTTGCATATCCGGCCCCTTTTCCCTTACGACCGTGCGGCCGCAACGACCGACTCTGAATGAGGTCCAGTGTCTCAGTGTGTCTGCTCTCTGTCTCAGCACTTAGCGCTGTGTCTCAGTGACTGTTGCTCTCTGTATCAGCGTATAGCACTGTCTCAGTGACTGCTGCTCTCTGCCTCAAGGTTTAGCACTGTCTCAGTGACTGCTGCTCTCTGTATCAGCGTATAGCGCTGTGTCTCAGTGACTGTTGCTCTCTGTATCAGCGTATAGCACTGTGTCTCAGTGACTGCTGCTCTCTCTATCAGCGTTTAGCACTGTCTCAGTGACTGCTGCTCTCTGCCTCAAGGTTTAGCACTGTCTCAGCGTGTCTGCTCTCTGGGCCTGATTCAGACCAGGTCGCAAGCACTGAGCGCTCGCAACTGGGTCGATGGTGGCCCAGAGCGCATGCGCGAGACCCGGATAGCGACGGGCAATCCGTCGCTCCGGGTCTCGTACCAAAGGGGGCGTGCTGTCGATGTTGAGTGACAGCACGCCCCCTTTGGTGGGTGGGCCAGGGGAGTGGCTGCCCAAACGGAGGCATTCCCATATGAACGTCTTCGTTTGGGGCCGGCCCCACTGACATCACGAGTGATGTCAGTGGGAGAGATTTCGGCTCTGTTAGAGCCGAAATCTCTCTGGGGCTTGCGGCAACGAGACCCTACCACAAGGGTCTCGTCGCAAGCCCGATGGTCTCGACCATCTTCCCTGGCTGCTCACTATAGCTGTGGGTGGTCACCCACAGCTATTCGAGCGGCCAGGAGGACGTTCTAAAAGAAAAAAAATAGCCCGGCCCTGAATCAGGGCCTCTGTCTCAGTGACTGCTGCTCTCTGTCTCAGTGTTTAGCACTGTGGGCCTGATTTAGCAAGGAACACAAGTGAGAGAACGGACGCCCTCGGCCGATGTTTATGCACTGCGCATGCATATACACCGCACTGCTAGTGCGCAAACTAGACAGTGCGATCGGGTAAGGGTACGCAGACTACACGCAGTGTGGGCCTGATTCAGCAGTGCACGCTAGTACACTGCTGAAAGCAGATTCCCAATGTTTGGGAATCTGCGCAGGTGCAGGACCCATTCTGCGAATGTGCAGAATGGGTCCTGCACCATTCTTGCTGCTTCATTGACATATCTGCAAGGGTCACAATTGCAAAGCTGCCTGCGTGCATACATCATATATGTATAGCCTGCGTGCATACAACATATATGTATAGCCTGCGTGCATACATCATATATGTATAGCCTGCGTGCAGCTTTGCAATTACGATCTTGTGTACGCAGACCATTTCGATATTGATTGATAGGAAGTGCTGTTTGTGGGTGGTAACTGGGGGTGGTCGGCCGAACGCAGGCGCGTCAGTGCGTTTGAACGCCGTTGCAGGGGCGTGCATTAATTAGCCATTGCGAGGCCCTATGCAGCCTGAGCTTTCACTGTGTGCAGGAAGTTGCTCAAATCCTGAGTTAGATTAGGTCAACCACTATTATGCTAATGTCTTCAGTGGTTCTCTATGTTACCGATGTTTCCGCTGTCTTGCGGACTACTCGGGCTGTAAATAAAGGGAGGTGGGCGGCATATATCGCTGGGCGTCTGCATCTTGTGCTGTGGTTGCCATGCGTATGCACTGATAAGCATATTTTCTCAGTGTCAGGGTGAGTGCATTCTCTCACTTGCGTTCCTTGCTGAATCAAGCCCTGTTTGTCAGGGATTGCTGCTCTCTGTCTCAGCGTTAGCACTGTGGACCTCATTCAGAGACGGTTGTAAGCGGCCGCTCGGTCGTACACAGCGATGTTCGCTAAACTGCGCATGCGTAAGATTCGCAATGCTCGTGCGCAAACTAGCTGTTGCGATCGGAAATTTCTCACTCCTAGAACACAGCCAGGTCGTTAGTTTGAGTGACAGAATGAGGCGTTTGTGGGTGGTAACAGGGGAGTGGAGATCCGAATGCAGGCGGGCCTGACTATGCAAACAGCGTTTTACGGGAGTGCATAATTAACAAAGTAGTGTCATGGCACACGTGACATGGGTGGTTTTTACACTGACTAGATCGTAGTGCTTGAGAGAGGGTATGGTCAGCCTTAAGCTTACAGTCAGCTCCGATGGGTCCCGATGGTCTCGATTAATCCTTATAACCCCGGAGATGACGTGTGTTGCGATCGAGAAGGGGGCGTGTTTTTAGTCTTACGGACGCTTCTTACTCTTACTTATTCAGCTAACGATCCCATCTTAGCAACGCAACTTGCGATCGCTTCATTTGCATATCCGGCCACTTTCCCCTATGACCGAGCGGCCGCTTACGACCGACTCTGAATGAGGTCCCGTGTCTCAGGGACTGCTGCTCTCTGCCTCAGCGTTGAGCACTGTCTCTCAGCGTTGAGCACTGTCTCTCAGCGTTGAGCACTGTCTCTCAGCGACTGCTGCTCTCTCTCAGCGTTTAGCACTGTGGACCTCGTTCAGAGTCGGTCGTTGCGGCTGCACTTAGCTGCGCATGCGTAAAATTTGCAATGCGTGTGCACAAACTAGCTGTTACGATCAGAAATTGCTCTCTCCTTGAACACAGCCAGGTCGTTAGTTTGAGTGACAGGATGAGGCGTTTGTTGGTGGTAACAGGGGAAGGTGCTTGTGAACGGGGGAGTGGAGATCCGAACGCAGGCGTGCCTGACTATGCAAACGGCGTTTTATGGGAGTGCATAATTAACAAAGTAGTGTCATGGCACATGTGACATGGGAGGTTTTTACACTGACTTGATCGTAGTGCTTGAGAGAGGGTATGGTCAAACTTAAGCTCTACGACCAGCTCCGATGGTTCTCGATGGTCTCGATTAATCCTTATATTCTAGGAGATGACGTGTAATGGGAACGAGAAGGGGGCGTATTTTTAGTCTTACGGCCGCATCCTCCCCTCACTCGTCCAGCTAACAATCCCAACTTAACGACGCAACTTGCGAGTGCTTCATTTGCATATCCGGCCCCTTTTACCTTACGACCGTGCGGCCGCAACGACCGACTCTGAATGAGGTCTGTGTCTCAGCAACTGCTGCGTTCTGTCTCAGCGTTCAGCACTGTGTCTCAGCGTTCAGCACTGTGTCTCAGCGTTCAGCACTGTGTCTCAGCGACTACTGCTCTCTGTCTCCGCGTTTAGCACTGTGTTTCAGCAACTGCTGCGTTCTGTCTCAGCGTTTAGCACTGTCTCTCAGCTTTTAGCTCTGTCTCTCAGCTTTTAGCACTGTGTCTCAGCGCTTCGTACTGTGGGCTATATTCAGACCCAGTTGCTAGCAAGCGTCCGCTCTCTGCTGCCGATGTTCGCTAATCTGCGCATGTGTGTGAACTAATCATAGCGATCGGGACCCGCTCTCTCGCCCTGTAATGAGTGACAGGAGAGGCCGTTTGTGGGTGGTAACAGGGGCAGTCCAGTGAAAACAGGGGAGTGAAGTGGCGAACGCAGGTGTGCCTGAGTGTCTCAACGCAGTTTCAGCTGAGTGCATAACTAACAGGCAGCATCATAGTACACGTCACCAGCCTTTTTTTTCATTAAAATCCTCGCAGTGCTTGCGGTAGGGTAGAGGCAACCACAAGAGCTTCCGATGGTCCTCGCTGTACCAATATTTTAATACACTTCCTGGAGATGACGTGCGCTAGTGGGCGTCTCACCATACGTCTGCATACACAAAGTGATCGCTTGCCAAGACATAGTGAGCGTGCTTATGCCTTGCCGTGCGATCGCCACTTTGACGTCACTGAGCTGAATTTGCATACGCAGGGAGCGAGCGGCCACATCTAGCGAACGGGTCTGAATCAGGCCCTGTGTCTCAGGCACTGCTACCCTCTGTCTCATCGTTTAGCACTGTGTCTCAGCCACTGCAGCTCTGTCACAACCTGTAATTGGGCAATATATGCAAGAGTCTTTCAAAATGATTTGATTTAAAATGGTTAATCTCAAGTTAAAATCAATATAAGGATGTGAACATTTTTCACTATTGCAAAGTATTGCACTGCCCCCACTTAGCTACTATTTAATGCGATGGGCAAAAGTTTCTGGGGAGAACAGTGAGTGCATGCCTCCTGGGCAGGGGGTATGAAGTTTACAACAAGCAACAATGTTGGACAGTTGCTTCTTTCCCTATAGGTGGGTACACACCTAGCACATATATCTGCAGATCGAGTGATCTGCAGATATATCTGTAGATGATGGTCGTTCATATACACTGAACGACCATCATCTTCCAGGCAACAGCGGGTCCCTCTGGCGGGGGGGCAAGTCCGCTCCCCTCCCTGCGGCTGCCGCTGCATGTGTGCAGGCGATCTGCAGATCACCCGTACACACTTGCCGATGGACAGATATGTCTGTAGATATATCTGTCCATCGGCTGTGCAGCACAGCCAATGCAATATGTCTGTGAACGACGTCGTTCAGACATATCGCTGGTACACACTGGCCAACGAGCACCATATATATTGGCCAATCAATTGACCGACCAATATATCTGTCAGTGTGTATCCAGCTTATGTCTACCAAGGTTTATTTTTTTATTGCACACAAAAGACTGCTGGTTTTGGGTTTGTTATTTTGTGGTCAGCTGTGTCTCAGCGGACCCTCCCTCAGGGGCAGCTTTAGCACGTAGCAGTAGCCCTGCCTCCCACTAGGGGACACTGCTCTCCCACCTTTTAAGCTTATTATACAAATGTATTTCAGTTTATGTGGTTTGATTTCCCTCTTGTTCACTGTCCTTTGGTATGAACTGGAAACCAGCCTAAAGGTGCATAGGAATCCCCTTTTTTTTTTTATTTTTTTTTTTTTTTTTAAATATACATATTTGGGACAATTACTTTTCACATTCACATATTAAAATATGCTTTATTACTATTCCTGTTGATTTTGTTTTCATTTTCCAAACCAGCCGTTACGGTTATGGTCCCAACCATAGCTGAACGATAGTCTGTGCGATAGATTGCTGGTTTCAGCTTGTAGTCTTTGTTCTGCTTCTAAAATGTAACTACATGGAATGTTTTACGTATAACCAAACAACCAGTGATGACCTTGTAAGTGTTTTTAATTTGTATATGCCAAGAATCTGTGGCTAAAGTAAAAACATGTTATGTTATGAGGTGTTTAAATCCGCTTTTATGAAGTGCCTGAGAAGTGTAGTTAATAACTTTTAATAAGGGTGTAAAATCAGTTACATGATTTAAGAGTAACATTCCTTGCAAAGTAGATTACCAAATTCAAAGACTCTCCATGTAGGGTCATCTATTTTCCCATTCACAAATTAGAAATGATACATTGGAATTGGCTATTACTTACATAACAATGTAATCGTGAGACATGCATCAGTTTGTAGTTGGCTTAGTGCAGGGGTGTTCAAACTTTAAGTCGGGGTGGGCCACATTAAAAAATCATCGAAGCCCGAGGGCCAGAAAGTCTGCCCAAACTCACAAAAATTCAACACAATAATTAACACAATATAGCGCTCAATCTAAATGTGCGCACGTATTCTGAGCATTGTAGATGGAACGAAGGAAGCAAAGATAGGTATAAAGACTTTATTGATCCTTTACTAGGTAAAATAAAATAAACACAACGTCCTATGATAAATCAATGTATACATAGATTTCTCTAATTTAGCAACGTGTGGCATTCATTACTGTAGAATGAAGGTGATATATGTCCATACTCAGACACAAAGGTCTGATATTAAATGTTCCAATTCAGGAATATACTAATCAGAGAGCAGCGTTCTGCAACTCTTTTACAGATTCATACAGCAAGTTTCTGTCCCGTGGTGTTCGTGTCTCCGATGGAGGTAAATGTACATCACTAACGGTGGGAGAGTTGAGGTGATGACCCTTGATTCCTGGTATCCGATGGAGATGATGGGGTACCTTGGCGAGGTCCTTTTCTCTCTGGTCCGGGCTGCGAATGGGCTTCTTCCACTCGGCAGGCTGTTGTTCCTGAAACACGGCTTGCAACGTTACTGCAAGCTGCTTCCAGGTCCCGGGTGGTCACGTGACCTGCTGCTGTGTCAGTGAGCCACGGGAAACGGCTCCACGGACCATACGTGGCCCACGGGTTGAAGTCCCCTGGCTTAGTGCAATAGGTAGGCAAAACTGCAAGAAAGAACCTCTAAACCTTTATCTTTTGTTATTATTTATTAATTTTTATTTTTTGCTAAATATGTTTGGCTAGTGTGCAGGTTATATATATAGTTTAATGTTAACCTAACTTTCCAATACTGTTATGTTAAAGTGTACAATTCAATAGATTACATTACCAATCTGTTACAGGCAGCTGAAGCCCCTTCCACACTTTTAGAACAAGTCCTAATGACATCTGATGCTGGTCAGAAGGCTAAGATCGCAGTTGCTGTTACATCATCCACACCGTGCATTTCTGCTGAGCAATACTTTGTTTGTCAGTCATACTGTGTTTGCTCAGTTAAAGAAGCAGCTCCCCTCTATTGTGATCATGGGCATACTTGTTTAAGCATGAAAAGCTTGGTTATGTCAAACAGTCACCAGCCGCTACCCACTTACTTGATGCCTTCTTCACTCCGGGTCACCGAGACACATGTGTAGTGCCGCTGGCTGGCCTGACTCCACCCTCTGCTTTTTATAGCCTGCAGCCGGGCCAGCCTCTTCAATCCCTTAATGAGGAGCCTGGGATTGGTTGCAGCGAAGCGCGTCTTGGGGATTTGCCCATTCTAGAAAAGTGAGTTCTTGGTCCTCAATACCGGGTCAAATACGCTCTATAGCACTTATTTACGATCACTGTATTCCACTCGAAACACATTGCTCTACATTTAGTTTTGTTCCTTACTACCTGAAGTACCCAGCGTTGCCCTTGTTTAAATCTTCAAGTTATTAAGTTATCAGTGAGTTGGATGTAACCGTCAACATTTTAAAAATAATTAGAAGCTTAGCAGTTCTTCTAACACACCCATGAGGAAAGTTCTGCATGGCGCACTTCGCTGTGAGGTCCGACTGGGACTTCAACCACTCCATTAGGCATCCCAGACCAATTACCACCCCTCTGTGAAGTTTTCATCAAAATCCATCCAGTGGAAGGCCCAGAACAGGCTCGCCGGGTCAAAGTTCTGTCCATCGTCACCGGGTCAAAGTTCAGCACAGCGTACACCAACGGTAAGTCCGACCAGTACCTCAACCCCTAGTATGTCTTCTGGGATCCAATGTTACCACTCTGTGAAGTTTTTGTCCAGATCCATCCAGTGGAAGGCACAGAACACGCTCTCCGGGTCAAAGTTCCGCCCAGCGTACACCTACGGGAGGTTCGTCCAGAACCTAACCCCCATAAAATCTGACCAGAATCCAACTGGACCACCTTGCATTGGTTTCATACCAATCGGTGCAGGAGTGTCCAAATGAATAACCGGACAGACAAACAAGCAAGCAGATCAATGAATTTTATATATAAGACTAGCTTAAGTACCTGGCATTGCCCAGGTTTAAATTTTCATTTTATCAAGTTTTATTATGTTGTGATGTCCAAATCCATCCAGTGGAAGGCTCAGAACAGGCTCCCTGGGTCAAAGTTTTGTCTGGTGCACTCCGCCGTGATGTCCGAATGGGGCCCCAACCCCAATTGCCACCCCTCTCTGAAGTATTCATCCAAATCCCAGAATAGGCTCCCTGGGTTAAAGTTCTGCCAGCGTACACAAATAAGAGGTCCGACATGGACCTCAACATCCTAGTATGTCTTCTGGGTTCCACTGTTACCACTATGAAGTTTTCGTCCAAATTATGTGATGTCGTCCAAATCCATCCAGTGGAAGGGCCAGAACAGGCTCCCTGGGTTAAAGTTCTGTCCAGTGCACTTCGCAGTGAGTTCCAACTAGAACCCCAACCACTCCATTAGGTATCCCAGATCAATTGGCACCCCATGTGAAGTATGCCTCCAAATCCATCCAATGGAATGCCCAGAACAGGCTCTCCGGGGCAAAGTTCTGCCCATCGTCACCGGGTTAAAGTTCAGCCCAGCGTACACCAACAGGAAGTCCGTCCGGAACCTCAACCCTCTCGTATGTCTTCTGGGATCCAATATTACCACTCTGTGAAGTTTTCGTCCAAATACATCCAGTGGAAGACTCTGAACAGGCTCCCCGGGTCAATGTTCTGCCCAGCGTATACCAACGAGAGGTCCGATCGGAACCCTAACCCCATAAAACCTGACCAGGATCAAAGTGAACCACCTCGCGTTGGTTTCAATCCATTAGTTTCATGAACCATAGTTCAGTCAAACTGTTCAATGAAATAGAGAAACAAAATCTGAATAATAGCTAAGATAGCTAAGAATAATACATAACAATAGCTTACCATCATCCTCATGGCAGGTATAATTTTAATGTAAGCCAAACATCTGAAGTTTGATGAAGTTTGTAAACTTTTACATACAGGATGTATTTGTGAAAGTTTCACATAAAGTAACTTATTGTTTTAAGTTGACCAGTATTTTCTAACTGTGAAAGCAATCAATATTTCCATGTATTGGTGTCATGAGATACCCAGGTAAATGATGGATTGCCTGTATTTTCCTCTAGATCATCAAATGACATCTCACAGATGTACATATATCTAATGTTTAATATTGACAATATATTATTAGATTTTTCTGTTGCAGCTGCATGGGATTAGTTTGTATATATCATAAGTGGTTCTTATGAGAGATGTCATGACTTATTAAAGATGCTATTAGCAAAATATTTTCCTATGAAGTTAAACGCCACATGCCCCACTAAAAATCGAATATTTTGTGCTGCTAGTTGTACAAAAGTACATGATTTATTTTCTTCTCCCATTTTGTCCTGTTTGTTAATTTATTACTTTATACTCTACATACTAAATATAGGAATCTTTATTCCCATCACAATGACGGATCACCGGGTTATACACCAGATTCCACCAGCTCTGTCCTTTGTGTTCTGTCCCCCACACCCCCTGTCCGAGCTTGTTTCAGACACGTTTGGTATGATTTCAGGCATGTGCTTTTCTGTAATACAAAACCTATGTATAAATATAATTTTTTCGCAAAATATATTCTTAGTTTCCAATTGTACTTGATTCTAGGCAGTAGACTTATTATTTAAAACTATACCTGTAATAAAAAAAAAAAAAATGTTTCTTTAATTAAGCAGCAAAGAGTAGTTTGCAGCACGTCTTTGGTTTTATAGTTACACCTTTTTAGTTTAATCTGTTGTATTGCAATAAAAAGAAAAAACAAAGCACCACTGACAAACGTGCAGGAAATGTTACTGAGATGTTCATTGTGTTTAGAGGGGTACTTAGGTATGATTTCATATATACTTTAAATTAGTGTTCATTCTAGCACCCTGAACGTCATCAGTGAGGAGGGCATATTTTCATTTTAGACCTGATGTATCACTATAGCTACTGTAGCTTTATCGATATGTCATGTATAAAATTTTGCCCTTCAAAATTAAAATATGCCCTTCTCATTGATTACGTGCAGGGTGCTAGAATGAACACTATAAATCTTAAATGTGACCTTGGCCAAAAGGCTTGAAAATTGTTGGTGTGTGGCTAGTCACGTTGGGAAGTGAACAAACTGATCAGGTGGGGCAAATTCTGAAATTATTTTGAATGAATTTGTTTTCATCATTATTTTTTTTTAACTATGCTTTGTTTTTGTTTTTTTGTTTTAACAGTCTATAGCCTCTGAGCAGACAGGGTGCTGATGGCAATTTTTATTATTATTTATAGTCTATATATGTCAATAACACAAATATGTTCAAATCTAAATCTAAAGCTAGGTAAACACTCGTTGATATATTGTTCATTCGATCTATGAACAATATATCTTGAGTGCATTGGCAGGTGTGTACACCCGATATGTCGTTCACAGACGTATCAGGTCGACCCTTGCGCACAGCCAATGGCGATATATCTTAAAAATATATTGGTACAACTAGCTGCGTGTATAGGCAATATGCCGACCATCCATTCACTGGCTGCAGGGACCGCTGACACTGACATCACAACTGCGGGGGCAAATTTAAATGCCCGTACAGTTGTGATGTCAGCCCAGACATATTGAGCGGCTGATTGGTAAATGTGTATAGCTTGCAAATTGGCCGCTCGTACAGTGGATCGGTCTGCTGACCGATCTGTCGTTAAAGTGTGTACCCAGCCTTAGATGCCAGGGTCAAACTTTATGAGCTGCTATTTTGAAGTGTAAAATGTGCAAAAAAAACCTCATTGGAGTTGAATATTGTATATTTGCAGGTAAGAAAAATACCTTTTATTGTTCAGTGTGTTACTATATATCAGGTAATGCTTATAATATATTAACATATAGCAGGTTATTTATTACAGGTTATAAGAAACCCAAATGATCAATATTCTATGCAAGCCTTGTCCCCCTAAGCACGTTCTGTAATTATTATTATTTTTTTTAGACCTTTCAGTGGGCCACAGCATGTAATCCCCTCTGTTTATCCCCTCTGTTTATCCGGCTTCCTCCATAAAAACCATCCTATGACTATAATCTAATCGGATACCACATAGCCGGCGTTCTGAGATGCTGTGTTGTTACTGCAGACAGCACTTGCTACAGAACGGGTTTCTGTATACAAGTATACAACCAGTGCTTTCTGGGAGCTGTGCAAATTTATCACACCATCTAAAGAGGACAACCAATCTGTTTGAAGATATCATTTATCTAGAACAGTCTACAAAATGACAATTAGAAGTTAATTGGTTGCTAGGGGTAACTTCTCCCAGGGGCAGAACTATGGGAGGCAATGGAGGCGCCTGCCTCCAGCACTGAAGGGGCACCTCCTCCATCGCCCACAATATATTCACCCCACTTAGGGCTGTAAATATGTACCCGGAGCGTACCGTCATGGCCGCTCAATACATAGCCCCTCTTCCCGGCACCTGAGAAGCTACCATATCCATATACTAGTGGAGGGCTCTGTGTCAGACCATCAGCTGCTGCTTCCATCTATCTATATAGTCTGTCCCTGCTCATTCTTATTGCCAGTGAAACACGTCCGGCGCCCCCCCTCACCCAAAACTTCCTGTCCCACTCCTCCCAGGCAGCAGCCCTAGCTGTGGACCTGTGCAGCAGTCCCAGTGCCCCCCCTCACCTACATCTGGGATGAACTTAGGCCACTGACTTCTCCACTTTATCTCTCTTGGAGGTTTGATACATCTCCCTGTTAGAATGTTATTGCATTAGCTGCCTATCTTAGAGAAGAAGATAAAACTCCCTTCCAGCGCAGTAGGGGAATATGGAAGGTGATAAGTAGGAAGCATCTTAGTTACATCTAGATTACTACAGCAACCTGCAGACTAGGATTTGTCTAGACAAACATTGTATGATAATAATTTGCGTGTCTCCCCATGACAGCCTTTTATGCTTGTATGTCTTGCTGTGAATTAGCAATGTACAGTAGAGGTATGCAACCTATGTTTCTTCAAGCCCCAGATGCTGTCCATATTCAGATGTTGATAAGTTCATGCTGGAAATTTAGGTTCCAGGTTGCTAGGGAACCATGGATTACTCTGCTGTATGCAAATTATCATCCACTATCTGTTGATTAACTGTGCCATGTAAGTCATCAAGGGCAAGACACACGTCATCTACAGGTAATGGGCAAATATTTGGAAAGACCTGTGTAAATAGGTGTTCGGGGCACTTGCGAGGAGAAGCTGGAACAAAGTAACAGGGAGTATCCTGAAAAATCTCTCGGTGGCCCTGGGAAAAACAAGAGATATGGTAAGCACTTACCTTTGTTATCTCTGTTTCTACGAAGTCCATAGGGTCCACAGGGTTGACCTTGGGGTATAGCTGGATCTGGATCCACGGGCACCATGCAGTTAAAGCTTTGCTGCTCCCAGGATACACTTGGGTCCGTCCTCCTCTATACCCCGCCCCCGAGCCACAGGCACCTCAGTTGGTAAGCAGCCAAGGCCGGAGGAGGAGACTAAACAGAGAGAAGGAAGACTGGAACACACAAGAAACCATACTCACAGAAATGGGAGACCGAAAACCGGTGACCAGCCACACAGCCCATATGAAGCCAGGTGCGTCAGGGCGGGCGCCCTGTGGACCCTATGGACTTCGTAGAAACAGAGATAACAAAGGTAAGTTCTTACCATATCTCTTGTTTTCTACTTCAGGGTCCATAGGGTTGACCTTGGGGATGTCCCAAAGCAGTTCAACTAAGGGCGGGGACGCTCCTGTGCTGAAAGGAGCACCCGGCGCCCGAAGGATGCATCCAGAGAGGCGAAGGTGTCAAACGCATAGAACTTCAAAAACGTTTGAATTGAAGACCAAGTGGCCGCCTTACACAGCTGAACAGCAGAGGCACCACGTCTAGCAGCCCAAGAGGGACCCACAGAACGAGTGGAATGAGCCTTAACAGAGGCTGGCACAGGTAAACACTCCTGTGCATAAGCCTCACAAATAACGGAACAAAGCCAACGGGCTAACATTTGTTTGTTGGCAGGCCAACCCCTCTTGTGAAAACCAAAGAGGACAAACAATTAATCGGACTTCCTAACCGAATCAGTCCGGTCCACATAGATTCTTAGCACCCGGACTACATCTAAGGAAGCCTCACCAGCTGAAAGATCAGGTAACTGAAAAGCTGGCACAACAAGTTCCTGATTAATGTGGAACTTTGAGACCACTTTGGGCAAAAACTCAGGACGAGTGCGGAGCACCGCTCTGTCCTGGTGAAAGATCAGGAAAGCGCCCCCAATTCTGACTTCCTCCTGGCAGAAGCAATTGCCAGGAGAAAAACATTCTTAAACGTCAGCCACTTGAGTTCCACTGACTCAAGAGGCTCAAAAGGAGGACCCTGCAAGACCCGTAGCACCACCGCCAAGTCCCAAGGAGCCACCGGAGGCACGAAGGGAGGCTGGATCCTGAGAACACCCTGGAAAAAGGTGTGAACATCTGGCAGTGTATCAATCCGTCGTTGAAACCACACGGACAAAGCAGACACATGAACCTTCAGAGAGGCAAGGCGTAAGCCGAGGTCCAAACCTGATTGAAGGAACTCCAAGATTCTGGAAACCCGGAACACCTGAGGATCATAGCTTCTGGATTCACACCACTGAAAGTAAGTGTGCCACACCCTGTGGTAAATCCGTGCAGACGCAGGCTTGCGTGCCCTAAGCATGGTACCAATGACCGAACTGGAGAAACCCCGAGACCTCAAGACGGCTGTCTCAAGAGCCACGCGGTCAAAGACAGCCGACCCAGATCCGGGTAAAGGCAGGGCCCTTGAGACAACAGGTCCCGACGCTGAGGAAGAAGGTACGGAATGTTGATGGAGAGGCTCCTCAGATCGGAGTACCAAGGATGTCTGGGCTACGCCGGAGCTACCTGCACGAGCGTGCCGCCGTCCTGCTTGAATTTCCACAGAACCCGAGGAAGTAGGGATATCGGAGGAAACAGATACGCCAGGTGAAACGTCCATTTCACCGACAGCGCGTCTACCAGACAGGCGCCTGCGTCTCTTGTCCTTGACCCGTAAACGGGCAACTTGTGATTGTGACGGGCGGCCATCAAGTCCAGCTCCGGCAGCCCCCACCTGTCCACGAGTAGCTGAAACACCTCTGGGTGAAGCGACCATTCCCCGGGATGCACGTCGTGACTGCTGAGGAAGTCCGCCTCCCAATTGAGGACTCCGGGAATGAAGACTGCTGAGATCGCTGGAATGTGACACTCCGCCCAAGCAAGAATGCAAGACACCTCCGACATCGCTGCCCGACTGCGAGTTCCTCCATGGTGGTTGATATATACGCCACCGTGATAGCATTGTCGGACTGCATCTGAACCAACCTTCCTTGAAGAACGGGGCCGGACGACTGCAGGGCCCTGTATACTGCCCGCAGTTCCAGGATGTTGATGGGGAGAAGTGCTTCTTCCGCGGACCAACGACCCTGAAGCGACAATGAGCCGGTCACTGCCCCCAAACCCCGGAGACTGGCATCCGTCGTGAGCAGGACCCAGTCCGGGATCCAAAAGGGGCGCCCGTCGACCAGATGAGCTGTCTGAAGCCACCAAGCCAAAGACTGCCGAACCTTCGGAAACAACACCAGAATCTGAGAGCGGATCCGGTGAGGTAAGAATCGGCCCCTGCAGGGGCCGGGAATGGAACTGGGCAAATTCCACCATGTCGAATGTCGACACCATGGACCCCAGAACTCTCATAGCCGAATGGACCGACAGGCGCCAACTGCTCAGGCAACTGTGTATCCGCAGCTGTAGGGAGGAGACCTTCTCAGGAAGATCCTTTGCTGACGAGAATCCAGCAGGGCTCCCAAATGAACCATCCGCTGTGATGGAATCAGGGAGGACTTTTTCCAATTTATCAGCCACCCGTGCGCTTGCAGGCAAGCGATCGTCAGGTGGAAATGTTGAAGCAGTACCTCCGGGGAGCTCGCCAGCAACAGGAGATCGTCCAGATACGGCAGCAGTTGTACATTCTGGTTCCGAAGATGTGCGGCCATGACCGCCATAATCTTCGTGAATACCCTCGGTGCCGTGGAGAGGCCAAAGGGTAGCGCCCGGAACTGAAAATGATGTTGAAGGATAGCGAACCTCAGATACCGCTGGTGCGAAGGTGCTATCAGAACATGGAGGTATGCGTCCTGGATATCCAGGGACACCATGTAATCCCCAGGTTCCTTCGCCAGAATGATGGAACGTAACTTTTCCATCCTGAACTTGGGAACCCTGAGGAATTTGTTCAGAGACCAAGTTTAGGATAGGGCGATGAGAACCATTGGGTTTCTGCACCAGAAACAGAGACGAATAGTACCCCGTCCCTCGTTGTAATTGAGGAACGGGAACAATGACCCCTGCTTTCAGCAAGGACTCTATAGCTTCCTGAATCTGTAAAGTCCTGATCTTGTCCTGAGAAGGACTCGTGCAGAAAAACTGGTGGGGCGGTCTGTGCCGAAAAGACAGGGCGTACCCCTGGGAGACCACTTCTCGAACCCAGGCATCCGTGGTGGTATTGTGCCAGCACTGGGCAAATAGAAGAAGTCGGCCTCCCACTCTGGGGTCCCCCAGAGGGAGGCCCGTCCCATTAGGCAGAAGGTTTATCTTCCTGCTTGGAAGAAGGGCGCCTGGCACTACAGGCCTGCTTCTTGGGCTTAGAAGCGGCCTTGGTCGCCGACTGCCTCGGGAAGGACTGACCTTTGGCCTTGCCCTGAACCCGAAAGGATCGAAAGGCGAGCTCCGTACCTTGGTAGGTGCAGAAGCCGAAGGGAGGAAGGCTGATTTAGATTTAGCCAGAGTAACCACTATTTTGTCCAAGTCTGGACCAAAAGGCAACTCTCCATTAAAAGGTAAGGCCTCCAGGCCCTTTTTGGAGTCTGCGTCAGCTCTCCAAGACCTCAGCCACAAGGACCGACGCGCCGACACAGCTGCAGCCGACACCCGAGAGGTCAGCAGGCTTGCATCTAACGATGCTTTCCCAATGTAGGAAGCCGCATCCCTCATTTGTCCTATCAACGCTCTCTGGATCTCCGGAGCATCCTCCGGAAAGGTGTCCTCCAAAGCGTTGGCCCAGCTCTCGATGGCCTTAGCCACCCAAGAGATGGCCATGGACGGACGGGCCACCGACCCCGAGAGAGAGTAGATAGATTTTAAACAAGTCTCCACTTTCCTGTCCGTGGGATCTTTCAGGGAGGAGATCGACGGCAAAGGCAGCGTATGGCTTTTAATTAAGCGGGTGACGTGGGAATCCACCGCAGGCGGAGTTTCCCACTTCCTGCAATGAGCCTCAGGAAAAGGATAGTTTGAAGCCAACCGTTTCTGCGGTTGGAATCTCTTGCTGGGCAACTGCCAGGCCCCTGCCATATGATCCGTTAACTGGTCGGACGGGAAAAAACGTCGAAGCTACTTTGGCCTTTTTAAAATTAGGGTACTTCGACCTGGGAGCCGGCGCATCCTCCTCTATATGAAGGGTGGCCCGCACCGCCCTCACCAATGCATTAATGGAGGACTTAGCCTCCACCTCCTAGGCCCCGGCATCCGAGTCAGAGTCTTCATGGATCTCCCCGTCATCCGACGACACGTCCGAATCCGTGAACTGTGCCGCCAGTGAAGCCGAAACGAGTCGCTTGGACTCCTTTTGGGGGCAAATCACTGTGCAACATAGACTGAAAAGCCTATGACGAAGCCACCAGGCTCTGAACAGAGCTGGAGAGGACATCCACCCAGGGAGGGGGTACCGTTTGAGGATACCCCTGAAAAGGTACCATCAACTGCTGTGGCACAGTGGGAGATTGCACGTATACAGGCAATCCCGCATAAGGACCCACAGTCTGACACCCGGGAGGAAACTGCACCAGACGCGTCACACCCGGGGAACGGGGGATGGTAGGCTGGGGCAACGCCCTAGAAGGGACCGCAAGCCAGTCCGCGATCGACGCCAGCACTTGCGTAAACATCGCCCACGGAGGATCCTGTGCCACCGGGGGTTTAGAGGGACCAGGTACCAGCTGGCACCGCCCGCACAGACCGTCCTGAGACAAATCCGCCCCGTCAACCCCTGCCAAACAGCGTCGGCAGGAAAACAACACAGTAGCCACGGAGCGCTCATTCTCCTCATCAGACATGACACAAAACGTTTGCAATAAAAATGTATCACCGAAACGAGGTAAGGCGTATAACACCTGCGCACTCCCAAGTATGCAACACAAACAGCCCACAATATGGTACTGAGTAGCACACCGCAGTATGTGACGGACCTCACAAATACGTAGATCTATATAAGTGAGGTACACAGAAAGAACACCCCTCCCCCACGCACCTGCGGGCCGTAGGAGAAGGAAAGGGATAGGTATAAGCTGACAGTAAGAAGAAATAAGCACAGACAGCAGCACTAGCAATAGTCACATACCATGCAGGAAGTTATACTCACTGCACCTTCAGCTACAATCAACCTCCCAGATTCAGTGTCTGGGAGGGCTATAGCGCTGCGAACACTGTCCTTTGCAGGGGAGAGGTACGCAGGGGGACCGGTCCACTGTATACCGCCTGGGAGCTCTGCGATGCCGCCTGGAAGATGGCCGCCAGAGAACACTGAGGAGGAGTGGCCAGGAGATAACAGCCCAGCGACGCCAGCACACATGAGAGAAGGCGCGCTGGGCTGAGGGGAGGAGCCGCTAAAGCAGGGAAGGCTGCCTCCCCTGCTAGTATTAAACCCCCAGGGAAGCCGGTTCCCTGCCGGTACTTACACCCTGGGGGCCAGCGGTCACGCGGGGTATGCCACAGAGGGGGGAGCCCGCCGCCGCTACTAGCGCCGCCGGTCTGTCCCCAGAGACCGGCGGCTTAAAGACTGCCTTTGATCCCCGCGCGCATCGCGAAGCGCTGCACGTGGCTTACCTGGCCCCGTAGAATCCGGCAGCAGTCAGTGGGAGCTCCTGGAGCCACGCTAGTACTGACTCCGGGGTCCCGCTGCGATCCCCAGATCAGTACTGGCGTCGCAGCGCCAGCGGGGCTGTTGGAGCCGCAGCGTGGACGTCCAGATGGACAGTCTGATGCTGCCGCTCTGAAGATAGTAAAAATAAAGAAATAAAATCTTCTTTTAAAAATAAAGCTTAGGGGCTGCTTATGCAGCCCCACTGAGCCAGGGTGACCCGACTCTGGCCGGGCACCAACTAAAACTGAGGTGCCTGTGGCTCGGGGGCGGGGTATAGAGGAGGACGGACCCAAGTGCATCCTGGGAGCAGCAAAGCTTTAACTGCGTGGTGCCCGTGGATCCAGATCCAGCTATACACCAAGGTCAACCCTGTGGACCCCCTATGGACCCTGAAGTAGAAAGTAAGCATATTGTACACACAGGTAGACTCGGGCTAATTAAGCAAATACCACCTCTACATGAGCAGGGTCATGTATAAAATGCTGGCCTATAATTATGGCTAGTGCAGCTGCATGAGGAGACCTTGGAAACTTTGCAAGAGTCATTATTCTTGGGGCGTGTTTGACACTAGCTTCAGAAACCAAAAAAGCTCAACTTGTTAATATTTTATAAGCAATTATGTTATACTTACTACTTTTACAGGATGCCCTGTGTGAGGTCTCTAAGGGGGTGTGTGACTCCACAATTCGAAGTCCCCTGCGGTAAAATACTGCAGCTCGTGGCATTACACAGTGGGGGTCGCAGGTCAGCATAGCCGTGATGACTCGATTCACAGACATCCATGCCATCACATCCCAGAGCAGCAATGAATTGGCTGTACCTTCCAACTTTCCTTCCCAATAATACAATGCTGTCCTGACAGGAACATCTTTGACAGAGTCCCCAAATTGGGATTTTTCCTGCCTAAATCAGGGCATTTGTGAGGAATGCTATATGCGTGATGTGCTTATGGTTCATGAAAAATAATACTTTCTGCCACCTCCTAGGTTAGTAGTTCTCAATCATTTTCCACTCTAGTACATCCTACATTTGTGTTATTTTTTTCCTTCACCATTTGCAAATCAATATGTTTATGATGAATATAATTACTATTAGATTAAATATTTAGCTGCATATATATATATATATATATATATATATAAGCACCAAATATGCTATAAACAAGATAGAAAAAAAAACAATATAATGCATTGTGCTTGGCAATAAAACTATAGTCCACATATGCTTTCTTTTATAACGATACGCTCTTTCATTTTCTTATCAGGGTCCTTCTGTGATGCAGGGGGCTACAGATCCCTTGGACATTGCTTTCCCTATTTATTTATTACCAGTTATTTATATACAGGGCCGGATTACGGCTTTTGGGGGCCCCAAGGCAACTAAGTTGCGTGCGCCCCCTTCAAGCCACACAGAACCGAGCCCAGCCTACCCTCATTTTTTATATCTGCCCCTTCCATGTCATGTACATACCTTGTTCTGTAAACAAAATCTAGTTTTTGTGTCTTACACATGTTTAAGCACCTCATCCTGCCTCTCCTCCAACAGTGAGGAAATCTTTACTTTCTCTGTAAATTATAGCCACATCGATACTGTCTTGCGCAAATAGATTTTCAGGTATAATAACAGCACTCGCTGTGCATTTGATTTGCTCTTCAGGTTCCTAAATCACTCCTAGTATGTACTGTACAGAGAATGCTTAGAAGATGCCTAAAATTGTGATGCAATGCTGTAAAAGAAATGGCAATTAAGTTCAATTTCCACTTCGTATTATATTTCAGCACTTACAAAGCATGTTTCCATGGTATTCCAATAATTGATTTTATTTCATGTGACCTCTGTCTGTGCTTATTTGCAGGTACACGTGAACCCTTGTTTTTATCAAGCCAGCGACAAAAGCAAATGTGTACTTCTGGAGAGGAATGAATGGCGTTGTCTGCACTCTGGCGACTGCTTTTCTCTTTTGCCAGACAAATATTCTTTCCAGGTCATTGCAGAGCACCTATCAAAAGACGAAGCCGCAAGGTAAAGAAATGACTGCCGTGTTATACTACAGAATTATTTTTATTTATCTTAAAAATCTTGCACTGTAAAACGAGCTGATTGAATATGGTTGTAATTCAGCATTTGTCTGTTTTGTTTGCAGATTTATTTTATGTATATTATATTGTGTTTTCTTCTAAATAGGGCTTATATTGCATTAAGTGCAATGTATTTGCTAATTAGTAATTTCGTAGCATATATACATCTCACATACTTCTCTCGTATAGACAGTCTCCTTCGATTTCTAATTCTTAGACCATTATTTGAGTACAGTTGCGCAGGATGCACCCTTTCCCCCTATGTCTACGACATTATAGAGTCTATAGTGTAAGGTGTTGTAATCCATGTCCTGCCAAGCTTATTTGTAGTGTGTATTTCTAAGTTTCTTCCTATGCAAAGCTGCAAAATATTCTGGTGCTACATTTCAGGGCCCTAAGTATATGGACATAACCAGGTTTGTTTGTCAGACTGCCAAATATTGAAGCCTGAGTTGCCCCCCCCCCCCATAGAACGATGTACATTGTTCTAGAGTACAATGGCAGTGTACTTTACACCACCGATGGTCAATGTTTGGCATTGCCCATGGTGATGTGAGGCTTGCATGCACACCACTCAGCTATATAGAAGCCCAATCCATGAAACACCCAACAAACTGTACTTATGTTTATGTTTGTTCCAGAGGCAGTTTGTAGCTTGGTAGTGAGTATTGCAACCAAGTATATGCAATATATACATATATGCCTTTCAGCACTAGGCAATCCCATTCTGTGAGGTTGTGTGGTCTACCACTGTGTGGCTAAACTGTTGTTACTTGTAGAAGATTCCACTTCACAATAATAGCACTTATGGTGCATACACACGGTCAGATTTGATGAACGATTGAACGATTTCTGACAGTATTAAAATTAATTAAATCGTCAAAATCTGACTGCAAACACAGTTGATGTCAGAGATCGTTATCTGACATGCGGGAACGCGCATCGTTCGTCAATGCATGCCCTACATGTCAAAGATATGAACGATTGAACGATTTTTACAATCGTTATCGTTCATATCTGATAAGAAATCTGACCGTCTGTATGCACCATTACAAGTTGCAGGTTCAGCTCTAGTAGGGCAAAAATGAATATACTTGTTGGATTGTTGGCATCATATGACAGTGACACATTACACGTCATTGAACGCTACAGTATGACCAATTCTACTGATATTATTTAACTATGGAGATACTCGGAACCATGAACATCTCTTTAAATCAAATCAAAGCTTGATTTTTAAAAAGAATTACAACTTGCAGGAGACCAGAAACCTTTGTGTGATGGCTTGAAATCAATGAACTGTATTCCATATAGTGAGAGCCAAGTTAGACGGGAGTTCGATACCCGTCAGCGGCAGCCCGACAGGAGCAGAGTGCGATGCAGCGGAAGCCCGACAGCGCTGGAAATCCCGATCGTGGATAGGTAAGTAGCCACTAACCTAACCCCCCTAACCCTCCTTAGGGGTGCCTAACCCTAATCCCCCCTCTAAGTGCCTAACCCTAACCACCCCCTTCCCCGCTACCTAAACCTAAGTCCCCCGGGGGGGTGCCTAACCCTAAGTCCCCCCCGGGGGTGCCTAACCCTAACCCTCCCTCCCCCTAGCCTAACCCTAACCCTCCCGGGGGGGGTGCCTAACCCTAAGTCTTCCCCGGGAGCCCTAAACCTAACCCTCCCCTGCGGCTGTCCGCTCGCGGCGCCCGGCATCACTACGATCGTGATGCCGGGCGCCGGGCTCCCGGCGTCGGGGAAATGCGGGAGTCTACATCTAGACGCCCGGCATTTCACCCATGCCGGGATAAGACAGTCGGAAAGCCAGCTGCCGGTATATAGGCAGTCGGCTTCCCGATTGCTTCCCGTTAGAAGACCCTTTACAAAAGAGACACAACATACCTCCAATTTACACACATTAACTGAGAAAGTTGCAGCACCTCAATACTTGTCTGCACGCTGTTTTGCCTTCGACATCTCTCCCCAGTGAATTCACTGTCAAAGTAAATAGATTAAGCACTGCCACGCTATCAGGAATGTTTCCTACAGCTTATTTAACCTTGCCCACCTCACATTTACCTGCCATAAATCTCTTCGTACATCAAAACACCCGCCACTATCTGCTCTTGAACAGGAAACAAAAATTCCTCCTCCACAAGCCGGATCACTATTAATAGAACCTGATCAAAAGTTATAATATTCTGGGTGTTTAAGTGATCGGCGATGTAAGACAGAGGCATGAAGAGCCCATCAGGGGAATGCGGTGGTAGAGGTCAGTAAAGTTGTGCACTCTCCTGGTGGTGCACTGCTGAAGAAGCATATTCAGCCACTAGACGTGCCACTAAAGGGGGTGTGCCCTTTTTGTTTTTAAGATGGACGCCACTGTAGCTCCTTAGCACTGCACTACTTATTCCACTTCAACAGCTTTATTCAAATCCCCTCAGTATTGCTCTTACGTCCACAAATAAGTCATTACGTCAGCCAGATTTGAAAACAGCGGCTCTAGTGGATGTAGAGGTGCTGCTCTGAGTGTCTGGCAGAATGGAGGGCAAGCATGACAGTTGGGGTACCTGGCAACATTGAGGGCGAGCGCAGCTGGTGGGGTGTGCGGCAGGTGGAGTGTCTGCAGACAAGCAGGATATAAAACTGTGGCTAGAACAAGGCAGAAGGGCCTACTACTCTGGCAGCTTGCTGTAGCGAGAAGGAAATAGGCAGTACAATTTGGACTTTTCGCCAACATGACTTCAGCAATCAGCTAGCCGACCCTTTAAGTTGTGGAAGATACCATGTGCACCCCTTGAGGGAGCCCGGACTGTGGCATGTTGGACAGCTGAGGAAGAGGATGCTGGATAGGAGTTGACCTGATGGACAGCAGTGGGTGCATTGTGGCCGGAAGCCCAAGACAGGAGGCAGAACGCTACCATCATGAGTAGTAAGCTCCAATTTGTGACAGGGCTTCAGCAGCAGATGTCCAATCTGTGTTCCTCTCCTGTCAGCTAAGAACAGGAAGCTCAGGCTGCATTGGCACAGGCTCATCAAAACCTGGCAGCTGAGTATTGGGAAACAGTTGCTTGCTCTAATGAATCTCTATTTCTGTTGTGACATGCAGGTGTAAGTGTCAGAATTTACTGTCAGCAGCCTGAATCCATGTATCCATCTTGCTTTGTGCCAATAGTTCAGGCTAGTGTAGGGGGTGGGGACGTAATGGTGTGAGGAATGTTTTTTTGTCCCTTTAATACTAATTCAGCATCATTATATGCCAACCTGATTCTACCCACCTTCTAATGACTCCTCCTAGCAGGATAACAAGTCAACTCCCAGTTCCATGTACATGTAAGTGCATCAGTTTTATTGTGCCAGACAGTATTTGTGTGCTTACTGTACTTTATCAGGGGACCATATGTACAGTTTGAACACTTGCTTAGTAGAATGACCGTGGTTCATCACTTTTGCGCCAACGATAGCCACGCTATATTTAAGCATACTATTTCAACATGTGAGAGGAGACAGAGGTTGTGAATATCCAAACTGCAGGTTAATAATAAGGCCATTTCAGATTGGTGCTGTGCTACATTTCGGTAGAACTGTTGGTACTCTGAGTCATTTAACTCCCTCTGTCCCAGTGTAGGTGGTGTGCTTTAAGCATGGTAACTGAATCTTGGTTGTTCAGGGATTGAGCTCCCATAGCATGTTGCTTGAGAGTGAGAGAGAGAGAGAGAGAGAGAGAGTTGGGTTGCTGTTTGCCTGTTTATGATGTGTTATTATTTGCTGTTCCTTGCTGCCCTAGGGTATACATTCGGGAAGCCGGCGGACGCAATGCCGACTGCCTGCTTGCAGACTACTTAATCCCAGCGAGGGTTAAATGACAGTCGCCTAAATCTAGACGCCTGTCATGTTACTGACGCCGGGAGATCGCGCCCGACATCCCGGTCGAAGGGATGCCGGGCGCGGACAGTCGTGGGGTGGGGTGGGGGGGGGTTAGGTTTAGGGGTCCCGAGGGAGACTTAGGGTTAGGCACCCCTCCCGGGAGGTTAGGAACAGGTTGTGGGAAGGGGGTTAGGGTTAGGCACCCACCCGGGGGACTTAGGTTTAGGCGGCGGGGAAGGGGGGGGTTAGGTTTAGGCACAGGGTAGGGAGGTTAGGGTTAGGCACAATAGGGTTAGGGGGTTAAATTAGGTTAGTTTATACTTACCTTTAGGACAATCAGGATGTCGGGCTGCCGCTGCCAGGATCATGCCGGATGCCTAGCTTGTGTTGATTCCCCTTTGCTTCCTGAGCTTCCTTTCTTCCTTTTTTCCCATTCCCTTAAATAAAACCTTTGCTAGTTTTTATCTGCCATTAGAGTGATTGAAGTAGTGGTCCATGTGTCAGGTACACAGTGTTCCAAGAGTTGCCCCTGGTGGAAGGAGACCTCCCATCCGTGCCAATGTGAGGGGAGAATTGGGGGAAAAGACAGGAGTAGGGGTGGTACATAAGTTATACTGTATGTATTCATGCACTGTGAATAAGAAACACGCTTGCACATATGATTAGATATTCATATAATTATTGACGTTGCTTTTTTATTCTCATTGGTGACTTTTAACATCGCTTTGCTGTATAGTTTGTCTGCTCTGTTTCCCACAACGTGCTGAATTGTGCTTCATGTATACCACAAATGTTTATGGGCAGTGCCTATTCTGTGCTCAGCTTTGTTATAATTACAGGCAGGGGTGGTGGAAGGGAGCGGGGTACTTATTACCTGGGTCAGCTGTGGCTAATGAGAAATGCCCCCCGCGCTGCGTGCCCTACCGCTTAATTGCGGCAGGCATAGTCATTTCATTTCTTTCTGTCAGTGCAGACATGGCCATGCGTTCTGAATTTGGTTGCTCCCCCTGTATCACCCGTGCCCGCTTTATATCTCCGTGGCTCAGATTACAGGTGCCATTGTAGAAATAATCACACACTGTTATTGCACGTCGCTGCACATGGTTGTTCACATGACCATTATTAAGTGCCATTATGTGAATCATAGGCTTGACGACCAGCAATAAGTACCATTTACATTTGAGAGACCCTCGCAGTAATTCCTCGGAGCATGGCTTTTGTGAAGAGTAGATTACATGAATCCCCTATGCACACTTCAATATGATGACCTCTATATTGCTACCTGCTACTTTGTGATGAGATGCCGTGGTTTTTACTTCAGCTGAGTAAGTTTGGTATATATAAAAAATACATATATATCGACGCATAGGTCAATATTTGTTCAGCTAATGGCTTTCTGATCGCTGGGCTTCATGTTTGTACTGTGGGTATGTCTGTAATTGTACACCACGTTTTCTTCAATTTTCCATTAATTGCAGCAAAATAGGAAGGAAATAGCACTTTTGACATCTTGAGCACAAGTCACCGAATGGACTTAAATGTGACTCACAGTCCATGGGAATATGACAGATTCTTTATTCACAATTCACAAGCATTTCAGGAGAATAAATTAAATTGTCCTTTTAGTCCTACATAACTGCATCTCAAGGTTTTCTTATACAGGTTGAGTCTCCTATGTCCAAATACTCCCGAAATACAGAATTTTTGGAGCGAGACTGGGAAGGCGAGAACTTATCCCCGTATTCAATTCCAAAGACTTTTCACCGGTGTGAAAAGTCTGCGCGTTGTAACCAGTGGAAAAGATTTGCCTCTGAATAGAGGTGAAAAAAAAGTGCAGAATTGGGGGTTAGGGGTTCACCCCCAAAAAGTACTTTCGTTTTGGGGGCGAAAAAAAAAACAAAAGTTGGGGGACAAACTTAAAAACTAGCGAACTAGACTCCAGGGGGTCCCCCAAGTATGCCCAAGCTGTATTTTTGATTGCAGGTGTTTGCTGAAGGTGCGTTTTTTTAAAACATCACTTTAGCGATTTTTAACCATGCTTGCACCCATTTTCATGTACCCCAAATTTGCTGGGACTACTTATTTTAGCCAAAAAAAACCTGCTAAATGCTATTCTTCACCACTTGTGCAAAGACGCTAAATAGCAGCTAGTGAGCACATTTAAGCACCCCAAATGCATTCAGCAGGGCTATTTGGGAGTATCCATGGTGATCCCCCATGTCAGTCCATCTTTTGGGGGGTATCAGGCTGATTTCCCCAAATCTGACAGCACTTTTCGCCTGTTTGAGTTTTGCCTGGATGCGATTTTGCGTCCTTTGCAATTGAATAGGGCGAAAAGTGGGGACGAGCAAGATATTTTTCCGGAGGCAAGACCAGCGATGACGGCGGAAAGTGCACCATGCGAAAAGTCCGTGACTTTTCGCCGGCAATTGAATACGGCCCTAGGTGTATAAGGTGTATATGAAACATAAATGCATTCTGTGTTTAGACTTGGGTTCCATTCCCAAGATATCTCATTATGCTATGCAAATATTCCAAAATACGGAAAAATCAGATATCCAAAATACAACTGGTCCCAAGCATTTTGGATATGGGAGACTCAACCTGTAGTTAGAGATTATGGGGCTGATTCAGTGGCAGAAAAGTCAGCTGCATTGTGTGTTCAGAAACTAATGCCGATCTTCGTCCGTGCTGTTGCCGCATCTGTGCAGCTGCACTGCCCCAACCCATCTACTTCAGAAAGTAGCCAACATCACTATCGGTGCACATTTGCACCAGCCCTATCCACACTGCAATAGATCAGAAGCACAACTTGGAATAGACCTCAGCTGTGTCTACATACTTACCACTCATCCTTGGAACACTTGCTTTCAACTCTTAATCACCGGAGTTGCTCAGAATTGTTTATGCTCAGCTACAGAGCGTGTGTGCAGTGAGCATAATCGCAACATCCTTGCGTATCGTTGTGTACAACTCTGAATTAGCCCTTATATACCTTATGTCATCACTGGAATAGAAAAATGGTTATACGCCGTCCACTTGTCCAGTCTGGATATTTTTGTACATAATGTAACAATTTATTGCAATACCCATTTCTCTTGTTTATTTTTTACATTTATTTGTTATTTAACATAGGTTAATAAAACAGAGTATTTTGAAGATTGTTGATCAGATCATTAGAGAAGCACCTGAAAATGGACTACAGCTGCTCATAAATCCTTGTGGTATGTGTGGGAAAGTAATGTGTTTTACAACGCTCTGTGTCCCGATTCATGCATTACACCCGGAGTAATGGATAGTACAGATGTGTCCACATACTTCTTACCTCCTAGCGTCTTATCGTGCGACTTTTTACCTTCAAACGCGTATTATCCGCAAAGTGATGCAAATGGGACACACAAGCAGCTTCTGCTGAGTAAAATGATATACGGCATGCCTCCGTTCTGTGTGCAACTGCTGTTATATCTGCATATGAAATGCTACGTTACAGTATCACAGCCGCTGACACTGTAACATAGCATTTCTCATGCGGATATAACCGCAGTCGCACATAGAATATAGGCATGCCACATATCATTTTACTCAGCAGAAGCTGCTTGTGTGTCCTACTGTATTCACATATCTGCGAATAAGATGCATTTGAAGGTAAAAAGTTGCATGAAAAGACGCTCGTAAATACAGAGTCACGGCATGGTGCGACTAGAAGGGCTGTTTTAAAGCGGAAGGAAGGAAGCTGTATGTGGTCACATCTGTACATTCCAAACTTGCAAACCTACAAAACAAAGCTGGAATAAATCTTCATGTTTACTTTACATAACCTCTTTATCCTTTGATTCTGTTCTCTTTCTATCTATCTAATCTATTGCATTCAGCTTTCTGCAGTGTACTCACCTAATTACACTCCAAATTGTATTTCACTTAAATTCAGAGCATGTTGGTTCCAAGATGTTGTAATAAATTGTTAAGCCGGTCATCTCCGTCAGAGTCTTCCCTTCAGGTCAGACCCTGCACTGACTCACAAAAACACGAGAATCGCGTCCTTTGCCACCAGGTATCACACATGGGTTGAGTTCTGTTAGAGCTTAGGCTTAAAGAGACAGAACCTCACCCAATCATATCAATTATTGGACACCTGGGAAATGGACTGTCAAGAATTGCCTATCAAATGGGAAACTGGGTTGCAAGAGAAAGTGACTTTGATTCACAGCACTCAACTGTATGCGGTGCCTGAAGCATGTGACCACACCGCATGAATAAATATGATGCCACAGCACTCCGACAGTTGATGCTGTTGCAGAATGGGAGTCGGCACTGTGAGGACTGGGGAAATCCTATCTGAAGAACTAGTACAATTTGAGCGCGATGAAGAACTTGTAGATTAACTGGCTCCCAGCAATATTAACCCTAGTGTGTACGGTATGTGTGTGTGCATGTGATAGGGAATATAGAGTGTAAGCTCCACTGGGGCAGGGACTGATGTGTATGGGCCAAATATTCTCTGTAAAGCGCTGTGGAATATGTGTGCGCTATATAAATAACTGGTAAATAATAAATAAATAGCTGCTGACCATACATCGGCCACGTGAGAAATAACTGTATTGTCTTTGCGACTTGTTTTTGCTTACTCTTTCAGTAGTCTTTTTTTTTTTTTTTAATATGAATCACTTTTTTATTTTTTAATATCTTATATTATACTTTCATTGTTTTCAGTTGGGACCATTTCATATTTCCAGAGAAACACTTTAAGTAATTATTGTAATTTACCATAATCATAGCAGTAAGAGCTTCTGCGCAGATCATCTGCCAAACAGTGATTAGCGGTGGATGAGAGAACTTAATTATAGAGGAACATTTAATCTATGCTCAATTAACCATTGTATCATAACACTCAAATCTCACGTTAATGTAACAAATCACTAGGACCACTTCGCTCTCTAGTTCAAAGGAAAAATATTAACAAGCAACACACTTAAAGGAAAATAATCTACTTTATTCATTATGTTATTACATTTTCCATTCTTGGATTGCCATTGCTTAGTATTTATTACTCCTATGGGGGCAATTCAATTTTATCTCGCCAATCTCCCGTCTAAAGAGATGAGAAATCAAATGAGAAAATTAAATTGTTTTTGGGCGCCTATGCTTTAGCACGCATGTTGCACCCGAAGAGCCAGGGTTTAGCCGCTTAAAACAGCTAAACTTGTCTAAAGTCCTGATTAGGGCGCCCAAAACAAGGGTTGGGTTAGGCAGACGCCCGGGAAGGTTAGGGTTAGGCTAGGTGAAGGCGGAGTTAGGGTTAGGCACCCCCTCGGGAGAGTTAGGTTTAGGCAGCGGGGAAGGGGGAGTTAGGTTTAGGCACTTAGAAGGGGGTTAGGCACTAGGGAGGGAGGTTAGGTTAGTTTGTATTTACCTTTAGTGCAGTTGGGATCTTCCCTGGTGCCGATCTTCCGGCGTCGGGATTTGAACTGCCGGACATACCGGGATGTTTATTTGGGGATACGTTCAATATCCCAGCACAGGAACAGCGATCCAACGGATACTATATCGTGCTGTGTCTAGGCATGATATCGTACCTGATATCGTGCTGCGCACTCCTGCGGGATCGTCAATCTCATCCCCAGATCTTCCCGCAGGTTCAGCTGATCTGGGATGTGATGTACGATCCCGGTCAGATGATGGAGGGGAGAGCCGGCATATCGTGCGGTCAGCGGGGACCACACGATAGTCAGCGGGGACAGCACGGTGCATCGCACCGTGTATGGCCACCATTAGAGCGCTAGAGCTAGAGCGGGATGGTTAGGTTTAGGGTGTAGGGAGGGGGAGGTTAGTTTCAGGCACTAGGGGGTTAGGTTAGGTTCAGGACCTGTGGAGAGAGGTTTAGGGGTAGGAAGAGGGGGAGGGTTAGGATACCTACCCACAGGTGTCAGTATCCTCACCCTGTTGGGATGCCGGCGTCAGGATTTTGACCACCGGGATCCCGAGCGCCGGCATCCCGTACCCATCCCGTTTATTTCTTTTTTTAAATTGAGTTTATTTATGAAAAATTTTTTGGTTTCCATAACAAAACACAGTACCAATACACAAAAAACATAAGCCCCCCCACCCCCAATAAACCTTGAAAAGAGAAAGAAAAAAAAAAAAACATTTGCATTATACAGCCATTATCATATAATCTCCTAAGAATAAAATCATGCTTAAAATATCTGCGCAATACTTCTGAACCATAGAAAACAGTAGAAGAACTACAAATACAGATGCATAGCGTTCCCACTAGGCTGTTTTAGCGGGGCGCGGCAACCTGCTTTCCTTCTGGAGGGCAAAATGCGCCCTGCCCTCACAACCTGTGGGTGCCGTCTTCACCCCCGGGACGTCCGACATCTATTCTCACTGTTTGCAGCGCTTGGGGGTTGCCCGGCGTGTCCGTAAGTGCCGGGCACGCCCCCAAGTATGACGAAAAGGGGACGCGTCTTATAGACACGCCTCCTTTGCATGGCCACGCCCCTTTTTCGGACGCGCGCAAAGTTGCCCTCTCTAGCTCCGGCACCCTGCCTGCCGCCGGAGCTAGAGTGAACACTAGATGCAGAATGCCAAATCATAATTGTGCCGCCCCGCCGGGTGTCAATCCATCAGCGTCTGAATTCCCGCCAAAACACCAGCAAAATAATAGGAATAGGAATGTGAATACAATTTCGCTTAGTATATAGAAATCGTTCATGCCCCACAATTTCATTCATCAGCCCACACCACTCAGCAAAGGTAGGGCCCCTAGTTGCCATCCAAGTGCGGGCAATACAAACCTTTGCCAAAGTCAATGCATTAATTATATATTGGCCCTTTAAATGATTAACCCTGTCCAAGAGACCCAAGCCAAGTATACACATTTTAGGGGATAAAAGGGGAGTTACTCCTACTTCTGTTCTAGTGAGACAACTGGTGACTCGGGACCAAAACATTTGGACACTCCTAGAGGAGATGCCAGAATGAGCACTGTGGATTAGAACATTAGAGGACACCTATCAGAGGCACCAGACCCAAATCTACTCAATAGCACGGGGGTAAGATACACCCTATGTAATAAGAAGAACTGAATCTGTTGAAATCGCACTGCAGAGGTGGCAGACAGAGGGCTATTCAACATTAAAGTCCACTCTTCGTCTTCTGTTGGTCCCAAATCCTCCCCCCATTTAAGTCTAAGCGGTGCTAGGGTGTCATCTGAGTTAACAGTAAGGAGGTAGTTGTAAATTCTGGAAATCAGTCTCTTACCACTAGTTACTTGCAACAGAGCTTTAACAGGATCAGGAGCAAATTGTGGAGGGCCAGAAGAAAACTGGACAGAAAGGGCATGTCGGAGCCGTAAATAGCGGAAAAACATAGCATTCAGCATCCCAAATTCAGTCTTAAGAGTATCAAAGGTTTTAAAAACTCCACTACTGTACAAATGTCCAAGGGAGAAGACCCCTGTCCTGGACCACAAAGAGCTGCCATCAAATAGGGCCAATAAGAACAATTCAGGGTCAATACCTTCCGCCCCCACTAAAGTACGGACCTGTTTCCACAATGTATGAGCCTGTGACCAGTGGAGACCCCCCCCCCAGGACATCTGTCATCAAGTAAGAGCTGCAAAGGGGAGCATCCTCTAGAAATAGTATGCATCAATAAAGTAGGTAGATCCCAGCTCTCCTCACCCAAAACCCATCCCCGCAGATGGACTAACTGAGAAGCCAAATACTAAAGGCGGAAATTTTGCAGTTCCAAGCCACCCAACCCTCTCGGCCTACATAGAGTCTTCAATTTAATTCGAGATTGTTTATTTGCCCATACTAAAGAAGACAAGTAACTATCTATCAGTCGAAAAATACGAGGAGGAATATAAACAGGGGCCTGCTAAAAAACATATAAAAATTTGGGAAGAACTGTCATTTTAACCAAATTCACCCGACCTGTAACGGTCAATGTAAGTTTATTCCAAACGTGCAGTTTAGATTTCAAGAAGTCAACTTGTGGCTGGACATTAAGTGGGATAAAGTCCGACATAGACGACGTAATCCAAATTCCCAAATATTTAAACCTGGAGATCCATTCCAAGGGAGTATTCGCAGCCCCAACAGGAGAGGAATGACCATGTACAGGAAGAATGCAAGATTTACTCCAGTTAATGTGCAGCCCAGAAAACTGTCCAAAAGAATCTACCATGGAGAGGAGGGTGACCAATGACTCAGATGCATCAGACAAGAATAACAGCATGTCATCTGCATAAAGAGCCACTGTGTCAACCCTTTGCTTTATCCGAATCCCCCGTATACCGGGGTGACTTCTAACAAGACATGCTAGGGGTTCAATGGCCAGGGCAAAAAGGGTCGGGGAAAGAGGACAGCCCTGTCTTGCACCTCTAGAAAGGCAAAAAGAAGGAGAAACATACCCGTTAATGCTGACCCGCCCTGAAGGGGAAGAATATAATAATTTAACACAGGCTATAAACCTAGGTCCCATCCCAAAACGGAGCAGAATCTCCCAAACCAATCACTCAACAGAATCAAAGGCCTTGGCGGCGTCCAAGGACACCACCACTGCCCCATCATAGATCGAGTCTGCCAGCTGCAAAATAGAATACAATCTCCTAAGATTCTGTGAGGTGGATTTTCCTGGCATAAAACCTGTCTGATCGGAATGCACAACCTCACCAATCACCCTATTAAGCCTAAGTGCAAGCATTTTAGCCTATATTTTAATATCTGTTGAGAGGAGAGAGATTGGGCGATAAGAGCCAGGATCAAGAGGGTGTTTGCCAGATTTAGGGATCATAACAATAATGGCCTCTCACATGGAACGGGGAAGACAACCTAGGTCACACAGCTCATTAAGTAAGTTCAAGGAGTCTAGGGCAAAAGAAAAGGGCATGCTTCTTATAGAGCTCAATAGGAATTCCATCCACCCCTGGGGCCTTACCCCCCGGAAATGAAGAAACGGCCACTTCAGTTTCCTCTATAGTAAATGGCGAGTCAAGGAAAGCCTTACTGTCCAGGGAAATGGATGGGAGGGATATATGTCCCAAGTATTCAAGTAACTCTTCCAAAGTATAGTGAGCCTGGGAACAATAAAGAGTAGCAAAATATTCAAAAAACACATTCACAATAGCCAGGGTAGAGGAGTGCACATTACCTAAAGAGTCCCGAATTTGAGCTATGACTGTAACAGGCCATACCTCCCTGGAAAGATATGCTGATTCGGATAAATCTGGAGCTTTTTGGCTTAATTAGTATGCTTAACAAATAACAGGTGTCTTCTGGACTTATCTAAAAGAAAATAGTTTAGCTGCCTTCATATAGGAGGATCTAGCAATAGTAGAGCCAGCGGACCATCCCGTTTATTTGTAATGTTTGCATTGATACAAACCTCCTAGACCAGACATGGCCAAAATGTTGATCTAGATCTCCCGGTAGCTCACGGGGCATCCGCCGATAGATTGTGTCCAATTTAACAAAAATAAACCTCTAATTTCTTCTGCGACCTC
This sequence comes from Taudactylus pleione, assembly GCA_031769625.1. Taxonomy (NCBI): domain Eukaryota; kingdom Metazoa; phylum Chordata; class Amphibia; order Anura; family Myobatrachidae; genus Taudactylus; species Taudactylus pleione. Next base: position 4,727,048 of record JAUIMM010000200.1, on the reverse strand, counting down.
AGAAGCCCAGCTCCCAGTAGTGCAGCGCACAGGTGTGTTATGATAAATCACTGCAACAATAACAATGGCTACATCAAATATTAATGCCTATTTCTCTTCTCTAAAGTTGGATGTTTTATAAAAGGGTTGAGATAAGCAGAATAGATTGCACTGTGATTGAGTGCTGTGACAATGGGTATGTCTAATGCTGTTAGCTGCTCTGGTGCCAACATGCTTTATCCATTTAGGAACCAACTTTGTCGGTCAGTCAGTTTTATTATACTTTTGAGGTCTGTTCAGGAGTAAGGAAAGAGTCACACCACTGTCACAGTGGTATTTTCAGCCATACAGTAGGTGACTTCTCCACAGTTTTTATGCTACTTGTAAAATAGATTGAGGACCAGTGGCATCTCTACCTCTTGTCACACCTGGTGCGGGTAAAGGTGTGCAGGCTTGTAGTATGCGCAGCAAAGCTCCTTGCCAGGAAAAAAGGGGGCGTGGCCCGATGCGGACCTCCCCCGGGACCAGTCTATGTGCAGTGCCGGCTCCCTCACTGTGTCAGGAGCTGAGTGCTGCACGTAATGCTACATTGCAGTACCCGGCTACTGTCACTGAGGAGGAGTCGGCACTTTGGTGTCACCCTTCGGTGGACCGCACGTCGCTGATGTGGACGTTAAGGAAAAAAAATAAAGAATTGCTGCATTTTGTGTTTGCTATTATGACTGCATTTTGTGCGCCTGATTCAATAAGGATTGCAACTGCAGTCACAGTTGGCCGATTGTTGCGTACTGCACATGTATATGCATCACACTGCGCGAAGGCAGCACTGCGATCAAGCAGACCACGCAGAGCCATCGCAGATTGATTGACAGGCAGTGAGCATTTGGGGGTGGTGACGGGGGGGAATGGTCAGAGAAACGCAGGCGTGTCTGTCTGTTTGAACACCGTTACATGGGTGTGCATAAATTAGCCATAGCGATTGCATATACCCAGCTTGAGTACTCACAGCGTGCAACGGGGTTAGCAATTTTCTAAGTAAGGTCAGGGCTGCTGTAATTCTGTGTGAGGGGCTTGATGTTACCATTGTTTATGGAGGGTTACAAGGTATTGCGGATGTGAGATAGCAGTAGTGGGAGACAGCGCGACAGCATTGCGATAGCAATCAGCATATTTTTGCAGCAGATCTGCATGCGATTACGGCGCTGCGATCACAATAGCGATAGCGATCCTTAATGAATCGGGCCCTGCGTCTTGTGTTTTTTATTATAACTACGTTTTCTGTTTGCTGTTATGGCTGCACTTTGTGTTTGCTATTATGGCTGCACTTTGTGTTTGCTGTTATGACTGCACTTTGTGTTTGCTATTATGCCTACGTTTTATGGGCCTGATTCAGCAAGGATTGCAGTAGCAAAGACGCACGCAATCGGTCGATTAATTTGCATAGCTCATGCATATGCATAGCAGTGCGCAAACTAGCAATTGCGATTGGAACTGCGTTTACAGAGGCTATGCAAACCCAGAGCACATTGATTGACAGGAAGTGCTGTTTATGGGTGGTGACAGGGGGGGTGGTCGAACGCAGGCATGCTAGTGCATCGCATTGCCGTTGCAGGGGTGTGCATCAATTATCCACGCAGCCTGAGGCCTCATAGCATGTACTGAAGTTAGCAATTCCTAAGTTAGGTCTGACCTGCCTTAACTGTGCATATGGGTCCGATGTTACCTATTGTTTTACTATATTGCCAAGTATAAGGATGTGTGTAAGGGGAAGTGAGCGTCCTATTGTTAGAGCCTAGGGACTGTGATCGCAATGCGATTGCACACATTTGCATTTCACCACTGATATTAGCAACTGTGGTACGTGCGTTTTAGCAGAATAGCGATCCTTGCTGAATCAGGCTCTGTGTTTGCTATAATGACTGCAGTTTGTGTTTGTTATTATCACTGCGTTTTGTGTTTGCTATTATGGCCCGTATTCAATTCGAAGCGTTGTCCGGATCCGCGTTAAGTTACCACCGATGACGTCATTATCGTCTATTTTGGTTTTACCCCGTATTCAATTTGAAAGACTTTCCGCCTAGGCGGAAAGTCAGTGCAATGTAATAGGCGGTAAAGTATCGCCTATGAATAGGCGGAAAAAAGTGCAGAATTGGGGTTTTGGCGTGCAGCGTTTAGGGGACCCCCGTGCAGCCTTCAGACAGTAGGTACAAAGGTAATCTGTGTAAAAAAAAAAACTTAAGGACACCCCAAAAATTGACTTTGAAAAAGGGGGCAAAAAAAAAAAAGTTGGGGTACAGACTTAAAAACTAGCGAACTTGACTCTGGGGGGGTCCCCAAGTATGCCCCAGGTGTTTTTTTGATTGCAGGTGTTTGCGGCAGGTGGATTTTTCACGATTTCTTTTAACTTCACTTTTTCAATTTTCAACCATTTTCAAGTGCCCCAAATTTGCTGGGATAACTAAATACTATTCTGCATCAGGTATAGAAAAACGCTATTTAGCAGCTATTGAGCCCATTTAAAAATACCAAATACCTTCAGCAAGCCAAATCGGGGGGCACCATAGTGGACCCCCATGTCAGAGCATCATTTGGGGGGTGTCAGGCTGATTTCCCCAAATCTGACAGTACTTTCCACTTGTTAAAGTATCGCCGGGTCCCGTTGAAGCGTACTTTCAAATTGAATAAAGTGGGCACGCGCGCGATACTTTTCCGCCTCCAAAACAGGTGAAGTCGGCGTTAAGTCCGGGCCACGTTAACTTAACGCGGCTCGGCTCAAATTGAAACGGCTCTAGGAATGTGTTTTGTGTTTTCAGTTAGTCGCTACTTGTGTCCATATTCACAGCTGCACAGATCCCTCTGATCTGTGCTGCGCTATTCTTTATAAAACAGAAATGAGTTTCCTCCACCCTGCTATGGTACTCAGTCACCATCTCTAATGCCAGCGATACCGTACGCAACTGCACTAGAGTTATCACGCATGCGCAATAGCAATAAGCGCTCAACTCTGCAAACATCGGCACTACCTGCACCTCTGAATCATGCCCTTTAATTGATTGCATTTTGTTGAGCCTGGCTCACAGAACATCCCTGTCCAGGAAATAAAACTATTGTTTGATGTGGACATTATTATTGATGCTATTTTGTAATGTGTGCATTATTATTGGCGCTGTTATTTGACATGACATCATTATGTGTGCTATTCTTTTTAATTTTTGCATTAAGGTGATGCTGGTAGATCACCGCTAAGTGATGGGCCCATTAATCTGGCATGGATTGCCCCAATTCCCTATTCTGCCGATGCCAGGAAATGGGAAAATCCAACATGTTGGAAATCCTCGATTCACTGATCCCGACCAAAAAATGAAATCCAGACTTTTAACATGCTATATTTTATTCATGATCCACCAAAGAATCGCCGATCATCAATGTCCCTGGGGACCGGCTGCGCGTGGGGCCAGGTACTGATCCTGCGCCTTCCACTAGACCACCAGGGACAGTGGACCGCAACATGTGCGGTACAGCGCGGCGTCCCAGGGGTTAATAGCAGGCCAGGGGAGGACGCCTTCCCTGTCTCACAGCCGGCGTCTCCCCCGCTGCACAGTGCCATTCCACAGCGGTCTGAGTGGGCTGTGTCAGCGCTCCTCCCCCGGGCCCGCCTCCTCTTTGCTCCTCGGTGGCCATTTTCTCACTACATGTGCTGGGAATGACAAACGCTGCTGGAAGCTGTTACAGGTGCCATTGTGGTCTGTGTAGTTGATCGCAGTGCTTGTAATGCAGGAAGTTATCTGTGCATTGTATGTGACTTAAATGCTAGCGCTGTTTGCCTGTACTTTCATTTCTGACTGTCAGCCATTTTCCTATCCCTGTTATTCTTCTGTTGCAGCCCTTGCGGTGCGGTGTTGCAGGGTGTTTATTACCTCACAGTAAACGTGGTTTTTCTGTGTGGGCGGTCACATACGCTCCGTTCACACTCCTCATGTCTGAAAGTGAACGAAGATATCCTCTTCCTGCTATAATGTACTGATATCATGTACAGTTAGCGGAGGGATATGTAGACGCTGAGGGTTTATGGAGAGCATGTTGTATTATATATCACGCCCCATTTCTGTCACTGTGCCTGCACAAAAAGGGACCGCCCTCGGCTGGCTAAGATGCTTACAGCCCTTGTGGGCAACGCCCCCTGCGTTTCCCCATAGGGGTTATCGCAGCGAGTGGTGGTCTCATCACATGCAGGGGTCCCTGGACAGTTGAGGGTACGCCAGTGTATCCTGTTTTTCGCCCCCAGGTCTTGCAGGAGCCTGTGTGGGTGAATTTATTGTCCAAATGGTATAGCGCCTGATGGACGTTTTACAGGGGGAGTCACTATTTCGGCCTTCTAAACGGCCTTTCGGGTCTCAGACGGGTAAGGACATGACGTCTGATGACTGTGACATTATTGACTTTTTCAGACACGAGCCCCTTAGTGTCAAGGAGGCGTAGTCTGGGTCTAAAGTCTATATACCTGGCCTTATACGGGCAGTCCATGCGGCTTTGGTTATTACATATCCCCTGTGGCTAAATCCAAATATGCCTTCTTTAAGGATAAGGGTGTTGCCACTGTAATTCCCCTATCTGGTCAGGTGGATCATTTAGAGGAGGCGTGGAAAATCCGGGTAAGCGGTTCCAGCCTCAAAATCGGTTGACCTTTTGCATACCCCTTTGCGGATAATTATTTTTCCGAATGGGAGTTACCTTTACGGGTAGAGTCTCATGTTACACGCCTAGTGAGGGGTGCTACGTTGCCCATGCCCTCCAGGTCCTCCTTGAAGGAGGTTACACATTGCAAGGTGCAAATATATCGAAAATCCAATTATTCCCTTGCTGGAGGGGCTTCCAGCCTGGCTATGGCCGTGTGCTGGGGGGCCAGAGCCATGGAGCGCTGGGTAGGTAACTGGATCTCTGCACACTGACTCTCCAGCAGAGCAGGTGGATAGTGGCAAATTCTCAGAGACTTAGCCACGTTCATAATGAGACAGTCTTACATATAGCCTACTCCTTTCCAGAATCTCCTCGGCAGCAGTAGCGGCTCACCGCTCCCTGTGGTTGCGCTCTTGGAAAGCGAACGCAGATTCCATTTGGAATGCTTTGCCTTTTACGGGACAGGTCCTGTTTGGCCCTTATCGGGACACAATTGTGGCCCCGCAGGCAGCAGCTACGTCTGGGGGGACTGCTATCGGCTACAGTCCCATCGGGGTCTGGGGCTTCGTTCTTTCGGCCCTGTGAGGCCAGGGTAAGTCTAAAATATAGCTTTCCAAGACAGTCAGTAGCCAGGAAATCTGCTCAACCATAAGAACAGGCTTTTGGAGTGCAAGACGTCCTACTCCCAAGTTGGACTACAAGCCTTCAGCCTCATGGGACTGGCCTCCTCTCGGGGGACCCCAGAGTTGGAGGCCGGCTTCTCCAGTTCACCCAGTGCTGGTGTCTGACCACCACAGACACTGGGGTAAGGGAAGTATTTTCTTGAAGGTATGTCCTCTCCTCCTGGTAAAAGCCTCCCAGACGGTTTGTAGTTACAGGTCTTCTGTCAATTCAAGACAAGGCCCTGTAATTTTTGACGGTGTTACACTCTATGCTCCAGGCAGGAGTTATAGTACCTATTCCGTTGCCCCAAAGGGGAACGAGGTATTACTCCATCCTCTTTCTGATACAGAAACTCAATGGGTCTTACATGGACATCCTCAACCTCGAATCCGAAAAGGGTTCCTCGGTTCAGGAGGGGGACCCTGCATTCCATCATTCAATGGATCCTGGGAATTTTGTGGTGTCGTTGGATATATTCAGGGTGACTACCTGAATGTCCCTATTTTCTTAGCACACCAGTGTTTTTCCTCAGGTTTGCAGTGGTCGATAAGCATTTTCAGTTTTACCAGGGTCATGGCAGTTATGGCAGCCCACCTGCGGATGCAGGGGGTCCTCTTGTTACCCAATCCGGGAGACCTCCTGTTGTTACCAGGGTCTCCAGAGATACTTCAGTGCCATCTGCAACGGACAATATCTGTGTTGCTACGTTAGGACTGACTGATACACTGGAAATGGTCCTCTCTGATTCTTCACAGAGGATGCTCCATATCCCAACATCTGAGGATCTTTGTGATTGAGGAAAGGATCTCTGCATTACAGGCAAAGGTACGCAGTTGTCTGCAGAGTCGCTGAGTGTCTATTCACTTGGCAATGTGGTTCCAGGGTGTCGCTGTTCGACATGGTGGAGAGTACCCAGTTTCACTCTGAACCTCTAGAAAAATTAATCCTCTCCGGATGGGATGGGTTGCCCCATAGGATAAAGTCAATAGTGCTTTTCCCGGAGGTTTGTCTCTCTCTGGCCTGGTGGCTGCGGAAAGCTCACCTAAACAAGGGGCACCCCCTTTGGGATTGCGGACAGGGTCCTTCTGACGACGGACGTCAGTATCCGTGGCTGGGAAGCAGTGACGGGTCTACACTTGTTCCAGGGCAGGAGGATACCAGTAGTTTTTGCGCTTCCCGTAAACATCTGAGAACTCTGAGCAGTATTCAAGGTCCTCCACGGAAATACCATGCAGGTACAGTCTGACAACGCCATCATGATGGCTTATGTAAACCACCTAGGAGGTTCCCGAAGTCGGGCGACACTAACAGTGGTGTCCCGAATTCTGGCTTGGGTGGAAAGCTATATCTCTGCCGTTATCGGCAGTGTTCATTCAGGAATCCTCAGATGGAAAGCAGGCTTTCCCAGCCGTCAGGACGTGCATTCAGGGAAATGTTCTCTTCATCAGGAGGTGTTCAATCTTCTGGTGAACAAATGGAGCCTTTCAGAGATGAGACTCTTATGGTAGACGTATGTAGGTCCAGTGGACCTTCCAAGTTGTGTAACTCGTCCCTCTGTTATCCCTTCTTCCTCCAGTAATAGCAAGAAGGAGGCGCGTTCCTGCTGATAGCTCGTGCGTGGGTCAGACGGCACTATTACTCAGATCTTTGGAGCCTTTCAGTTAACACTCCGAAGCTGTTGCCTCTACGACCGGACCTGTTGTCTCAGGATCCTGGCTGATACCCAGACCTGGGTTGTCTGTCCTTGACGTTGTGGCGGTGGAGACTGCCCTCTTAAGGTCTAGGAGTTTTTCCAGCTCTATAGTCAACAGGGCCTCTGTCCATACTAAGAGCTCGGAAGCTTTTATCTGCAAGAATTTACCATCAGGTATGGCATACTTTCTTTCAGTTGTGTCGCCCTAGAGGCTATGCTCCTCGGGTATTCCGGATATCCAGAGTGTTGGCTTTCCTACAGGTGGGCTTAGATAACGGTCTTCGCCTTGCTTACCTGAAGGTGCAGGTTTCTGCCCTGTTGGTTTCATCGTAGGATTGGTACTCTTCCGGATGTCCGCACCTTTGTGCAGGGTGTACATTATATTCAGCATCCCTTTGTTCCACCTGTGACTCCTTGGGATTTGGCTGTGGTCCTTAGGGCTTTCTGAGGACCGCCATTTGATCCACTGGGCTCAGTGGATTTCAAATGGCTTACGGCTAGGACTGTATTCCTTCTGGCCATTGATTCGGCCGGTAGGATCTCAGAATGGGGGGCTCTGTCATGTAGACCTCCCTTTTTTCTCATCTTTCCTAGGAACAGGGCAGTGCTTCGCACTTGCCCTGGTTTTTTACCTATGGTGGTGTCTAGTTTCCACATCAATGAGGAAATTATAGTACCTGCCTTTACTTCCCCAGTCCTTTCTTGGTGAGGCCTCTTTGGATGTGGTACGGGCTCTAAGAATTTAAGTTGACCGTACCAGTCCATTTAGGAAATCAGACTCTCGGTTTTGTCCTTTCTAGTTTCCATAAAATGGGTTGGCCTGCCACTACGCTAACTTTGGCAGGATGGATTCACAGGTCTTCCTGTTCCATCCTCTATTAAAGCTCTTCCACTAGGTCTGTGGGTCCTTCGTGGGCAGCTCGACGTGGCGGTTTAGCGGTGATTGGCAGCCACGTGGTCATCTGTCCATATTTTTGTAAGGTATTATGCTTTTGATACCTTCGCCTCTCAGGATGCTTCCTTCGGGCGGCGGATTCTCCTTACAGCACAGGAGCGTCCCCACCCTTAAAGGATACTGCTTTGGGATACCCTATGGATCCTGTGGATACCCTATGGACCCTGAAGTAGAAAATATGAGATATGGTAAGAACTTACCCTTGTTATCTCTATTTCTACGAAGTCCATAGGGTTCCACAGGACTCCCGCCCTGTCGCACCTGTACTGCAGATGGGCTTTGATCTGGTTACCGGTTTCTCCGTCTCCTTCTGGTGAGAATGTGATTCTTGTGTGTTCCATCCATACTGTCTTCTCTCTCTTTTTTGCTCCTGCTCCGGCCTATGGCTTGTTACGAAACTGAGTGGCCTGAGGCTCAGGGGCGGGGTATAGGAGAGGGACCCCAGTGCATCCTTGCATCCTGGGAGGCTGAAAATTTAACTCTGTGGTGCCTGGATGTCTGCCGCCATCGCCTATACCCCAAGGTATCCTATGGAACCCTATGGACTTCGTAGAAATAGAGATAACAAGGGTAAGTTCTTACCATATCTCATATTTTTTTTTATCGCCGATGGTCATATTGGCAATTCCTTCACAGGGCTGTATCTAGAATTCATGTTTATTTCATTATCCATTATCCAATTTGTAATTACTCTCTCCATTTTTAAAATAGCCCATTCGGAAAGACCAAGTGGCAATACTTAAATTTAAATAGTAAATAAAATTACCATGGAATATTTTTTTTGCCTACATATCACCTATACCTTCAGCTTCTGTTGTACTACATATATATAGCTTGAAATAATTGAGGCCTAGTGGTGATTGTGATTATAATGGCTCCTCGCTTCCTTCACATGGTAAGAGAGTGGAAAAAGAATGACGCATGAAGGGTCTGGTTAACTTGGGGGGGGGGACACACATGAGATCTTCACTAGGTAAATTAGGGTATAGAGGGGATGGGTGTTAGGTATAGATTATATGGGAGTTAATGTTAATAATAAGGGGTTAATACTTTATTGGGGTTAATTAAGATAAAGGTTTTTTTTATATCAGTCAGAGATAATTAGGGGGTTAACGTACCATACTGTGCAAAAGTTTTAGGCAGGTGTGGACAATATGCTGCAAAGTAAGAATGCTTTAAAAAATAGAAGTGTTAATAGTACTTTACTTTCTGTATTATATGGTCATCACTAATGTTCTTTATATTGTATGGCAGTCACTGATGCTCTCAGTATTGCATGGCGTTCACTGTATTGTATGTTTGTCACTTCAATGCGCTCTGTATTACTGCAATGCTCTATGGTGGGTGAAGTAGTGTTGTACAAGCAGCAACCTTTAAACCATTTAAGTCTTGAGACAGTGTAACCTAATTGCTCCATTTAAAAGTAAAGACTCCCCAGAACCACAGAATAAGTGCAGCAGGCACTGTCCCCTTACTGTGATGGGACTAAAATGTTTTGCCCTCACCCTACAAACATTTTAGTCTCTACAATATTGATGCCTGGGAAGTGGTATGGGGGGGGCTGGTGTGAGGAAGGGGTCTTTGCCCCGAGTGATAGCCTAGTTTTTCCCCTGGATGCATCTCACAGTGTATGCCCGCAGTATCTGCAGGCTCACAGGCTGCCAGATAAAATGTCTGTCGTTCTGACAGGCATTTTATCCGGCAATGTATGCCCGGCATAGGCAATATTTTTATTTTTGTGCATAACGAATGTTAGTCAATTGTTGCTACTTTTAGAGCCAACATCAGAATACACAGTCATAAAAAACTTAATTTTAGAAACAAAATTATAAAAAAACAGATCTTTTTCAGTGGCATTGCTCTTTATTATATCTGTAAAACTAACTGAAAGATAATGAGGATTTGTGTTGAAAAAAAATAAAAATAAACAGTAATAGGGTTAAAAAATGAAAATGGATAAGGATTTTTTTGGCGCAGACTCACTTGTCTGTTTTATACTCTTATTTAAGGCCCATTCAGCTCCGCTAACAGCCTTTCAGCGACATGAAACTAAAAAAAACAATTGTCTAAGGTTTTTCTCAAGAAATACTAAAGAATTGAGCAGACCAGGAAGGCCATAGAAGATAAAACGGGAGTAACAGACACACAGCATTTCCCCCAAAAAGGAGCATTTACAATATGCTATATACAATTCTGTCTTCAAAGACATACAGTTACCCTGGCAGATGTTCAGAGACCTGTTACAAAGCACAGCTTGCTGCAGATATCAGTCAGTGCTGTCATCACACTATAAGCCCTGGTGTGCCAGAAGTAATTACATTTAAAATCTGATTTAGCACTGACAGAATTGCTGGTGGGAAGGTGGGCTATGATTCCCCCCCTCCCCCCCTATTGTCGACTTTGTTGTCATTGGACATCTTCTTTTTACTAGCTTTGAGAAAGGGTTTTGGCATTAATTATTTTATTTACTGGACATCAACAGAAACAATATAGGTATTTAGAACTCAATGCCTGCGTTTCAGGGTCTAGGTTGGAACCCTTGGAGAGGGGTTTTGCCAATTAATAAAGGAAAAATGCTGATTGTTGGTCTTTTAAAAATACAGTTTAGCAATATGTATCAAGCCTTCTAAATAGTGGATAAGTTGCCCCTAGCAACCGATCAGCTTGTAGCTAGGTAAAAGTCGATTAGTTGAATTAACCCATTGAATTATGAACCATTCTACTTGTGTCAATACAAATATATATTAGCAGTAATTGATATACGGCCTTCTCAAGTCAAGCAATGTAATTGCGTACAACTCTGGTTTGCCCTCAGTTGACTGCCTGCTTGGGGTCAATGTTAAATACGCTGGTGGGGTGGACGTATGCTCTTTTTCACCATTATTGTAGATGAATGTACAGTGCATCCGGAAAGTATTCAGTACCCTTCTTTTTTTCCACACTTTGTGTTATAGCCTATATATTATAATGACAATGTGTAAAAATTTTTTTTTGCAAATTTAATAAAAATTTAATAAATAAGAAATCACATGTACATAAGTATTCACAACCTTTGCTCAATACTTTGTTGATGCACCTTTGGCAGCAAATACAGCCTCAAGTATTTTTGTATATGATGCCACAAGCTTGGCACACCTATTTTTGTGCAGTTTTGCCCATTCCTCTTTGCAGCACCTCTGGAGCTCCATCAGGTTGGATGGGAAGCGTCAGTGCACATCCATTTTCAGATCTCTCCAGAGATGTTAAATCGAATTCAAGTCTGGGCTCTGGCTGGGCAACTCAAGGACATTCACAGAGTTGTCCTGAAGCCACTCCTTTGATATCTTAGCTGTATGCTTAGGGTCGTTGTCCTGCTGAAGGATGAACCGTCACCTCAGTCTGAGGTCAAGAGCGCTCTGGAGCAGGTTTTCATCCAGGATGTCTCTGTACATTGCTGCATTCATCTTTCCCTCTATCCTGACTAGTCTCCCAGTTCCTGCCGTTGAAAAACATCCCAACAGCATGATGCTGCCACCACCATGCTTCACTGTAGGGATGGTATTGACCTGGTGATGAGCCTGGTTTCCTCCAAACATAACGCCTGGCATTCACGTCAGAGAGTTCAATCTTTGTCTCATCATGGTCTGAGAGTCCTTCAGGTGCATTTTAGCAAACTCCAGGGGGGCTGCCATGTGCTTTTTAATAAAGAGTGGCTTCCATCTGGCCACTCTACCATACAGACCTAATTGGTGGATTTCTGCAGAGATGGTTGTCCTTCTGGAAGGTTCTCCTCTCTCCACAGAGGAATGCTGTAGCTCTGACAGAGTGACTATCGGGTTCTTGGTCACCTTCCTGACTATGGTCCTTCTACCCCGATAGCTCAGTTTAGACGGCTGGCCAACTCTAGGAAGAGTCCTGGTGGTTCCAAACTTCTCCCATTTACAGCTGATGGAGGCCACTGTGCTCATTGGGACCTTCAAAGCACCAGATATTTTTCTGTACCCTTCCCCAGATTTGTGCCTCAAGACAAACCTGTCTCAGAGGTCTACAGACAATTCCTTGGACTTCATGCTTGGTTTGTGCTCTGACATGCACTGTCAACTGTGGGACCTTATATAGACAGGTGTATGCCTTTCAAAATCATGTCCAATCAACTGAATTTACCACAGGTGGACTCCAATTAAGCTGTAGGAACATCTCAAGGATGATCAGTGGAAACAGGATGCACCTAAGCTCAATTTTGAGCTTCATGGCAAAGGCCGTGAATACTTATGTACATGTGATTTCTTAGTGTTTCTTTTTTTAATTTAATTTGCAAAAATCTAAAAAAAACTTTTTTTTTTACATGTTGTCATTATGGGATATTGGGCCTGATTCAGACCCACTCGCGAGCGGCTGTCCGCTCGCAAGTGGGTCGATGGTCTGCACTGAGCATGCGCACGACGGAGGGAGCTCCGTCGTGCGCATGCGCCAGACACGACGAGCGAAGGACTTTCCTTCGCTCGTTGTGTCCGATCAAAGGGGGCGTGCTGTCAATGTTGATTGACAGCACGCCCCCTTTGGTGGGCGTGCCGGGGGCGTGCCTCCCTGACGGGGGCGTTCCCACGGGAACGCCTCCCGTCAGAAGCCGGCCCACTGACATCATTAGTGATGTCAGTGGGAGTGATTTTGGCTCTGATAGAGCCAAAATCACTCCGGAGCTTGCGGTTGAAAACCTCAACCGCAGGCTCCGGCTCGCAATTTCGATGGTCGCGATGGTCACGACCGTCGCGGCCATCAAAATGCACGCTCGTATAGCCTGTGGGTGGTGACCCACAGCTATACGAGCGTCCAGGAGGACGCTCCATGAAAATGGAGCCCGGCCCTCATGCAGAGCGTGCGCTCTGCTCAGAGCGTACGGCTCTGAATGAGGGCCATTGTGTGTAGAATTTTGAGGACAAAAATTAATTTATTCCATTTAGGAATAAGGCTGTAACATAACACTGTGGAAAAAGTGAAGCGTAGTGAATACTTTCCGGATGCACTGTACATACTTCATATTAATCCTGCACTTGGAACACTGGGCATTGAATGTAGCTAACTGTACACGTATTGGCTGATTGTTGCTGCCCCAGGGTAATATCTCTGGTTTGATTAACGTGTGGGGACAGTAATATTCTCCACCAATTTATAAAACAGTGGTCGGCAACCGAATCGGGGGCCTGCAGCTTTGTCATATTGAATAATTACTGTACACTATTTTGCTCCCACCTTGCTTTCTACCCAAACCTTTTTATTTTGTTTACTCTATTTGTACACTTCCAATTTTGGCTGTGTCTGACCATGTTGCATCTGTTTTGCAGAAACAGTAATGTTCTTGATGAAGACTGCGCATTAAATAACAACTCTCCCTGCTCTCCAATTGCCTTTGGATCGAAGGTTGCATCAGGGATACCTTCCTTTCCTGTCAGAGATGAGCCTAAGCCTCCATCACCACCATCTGCAAGCTGTAGCTCGGGGAAGACTGAAACGCTTGTAGACGATTTGGTAAGTTGTATTTCTCTTAATACATTTAACAGACAATTTTATAAATTGTGATAGAATGAGAATCTCTTGCATGTCCATTAAGGAAGCCGATTAAGTATTGTATTTCAAGTATTCTGTGTAATACAAATCTGGTCTGTTTAGCATGTACTGTAATGCATATGGGAAAACCAAGCTATATTCCTTTGCTCCAATGTCCATGTGCTGTTTAAAAATAAATAAAAATTGATTTAAAGCTACATTTGTTGCCTTAGGCTTACAGGCTACATTTTGCGAAATAACGGCTTTCCATCTATTCTAGTAGCACCAAAATTCTGTTTCATATAGCAAGTCTAGTAAGGCAGTCTATTTCATGAGCCTAAATTTAAATATATATATATATATATATATTAAAGTAAAGAAATACCCTTATCTCATGCTAAAATCAGAGACCGCAACATCTCAAAGCAGAACCCCTGTTAGTGAGAACCAATCAAATAATGCACAACAATAGAAAACTTGAGGGCGCTAATAAACCATTACACATCAAGAATTAAACTGTGGTTATGTAAGTGATTAGTAAAAATCGTTAGATAGTCCATATCCTAAAGGCAATGATGATTTTTTAAAATTGATGTGATCCCTTTGATCAATTTGTAGACATTTTCTTCAACTGCCAAATCAAGGAGCGACGTATATGCCGAATGCAATGTCCTGGAATTATACCTTCTAAATGACAAAATCACCCAAGAAAAATTGCCAAGTGGCCTCTTATTAGTAGCTATCAGAATATTGTTATTCTTAATAAAATAGTATACACAAATATACAATTGCTTACATCGTATAAATGGTGTCGGATGCCCATTGCCTTTGTAGGACAGATATTTCAGCCCACCAACACCCTTAAGGATGTGAGCTCACTGCTGGGCGGCCTCACAGGTGGCAGAAGAAAAAAAAACACTGATACTCTACGCGTATCGTCCCTTAGGTAGGACTTCTCCAGGGGTAAAAATACAACTTTTTGACAACTGGGGAAAATATTTAGCTGGACATTATAAAGAAGATTAATCGCCATAAGGCTTGTAATTCACTTCCAAAGTGTGCAATCCAAAATGAAAATCACTGCTCAATGTCTGTAATGATCTATATACTGTAATTAGCCATTCGTACTTGTACTCACCCAGTGCCTCCTAAGATGGTAGACTTCCCAGTTTAAGGCTGTCCTGCATTTGAAGGATAGAAATAGGGAGTATTTGCCGGCTTCTCCGCCTGGTGGACCACTATGAGCATCAGTGCTGTCGTTCATGGTAGTAGCATGTTTCAAGCGCGTATACTTCCACACCCCAATTGTGTAAAAATGGCGTATATAAAGCTTACAGATGGCATAAAGAAGTGGCTTGAATACCCTATTACTAAACAATATAATAATGTAATGTAGATGCCATATACACAAGAGAGAATATTGTTTTAACAATTAATAAATTCAAGTTACATGTTCCATATAAAGTGTAATTAAATACAAACACAAATACAGCATGCAAATTAAAAATGTAATTAAAATTACAAACATTTGTTGGTTACCGCTTTATCAGGCAAATAGTAATCTTTCCTGAAGTAGTTCAAATAGAAATGTCAGTTAAGTAATGTGAATTTATAGCTACGATTTCATGTAATTTAGCTGTGATGCTAATGATTTAAGTACTACCCATTGGATGTTCAGTATACATTAAATCAATCGGAAGCAGCTTGATAGTGCTCCTGATAGTCCTCCCGTCATTGAATATTTTTGCAAGTAGTGGAAGTGCGGTTATTTGGAGAACCACATGGGCAGTAAAGAAACATTTTAGGGCTGATAAACTCTCATTTGTCTAACAGTCTGAGAATTGTGCAATTCAAAGAAGAGTTTCTATAGGTTGACAAGACTGAATCATTAGCTACTGTTTCAAAATTTTTAAATAACATACTCAATCCAAATATTGAATATAAAGAAGACCGTTAAACCATTTAAAAATAAATCATGAAATAAAAAAAGTAAATCAGGCTTCTTCACATGAAGACCAACGTGTTTCATAGAACTGTGGTTAAATGCTTATTTTTATACCATATGTTTATGCTTTATTCTTGATACTAAGTTTTTATCAGATCGATACTGTGAAAATGAATGTATCATTGCTTTTCTGGATTCACTTTGAAAATTGAAATCAATGCTTTGAATATTCTTGTATATATTTCAGGGGGCAGATAGAGTTGAAAGTAGATGCAGAGAAAGAGCAGTTAGAAAGGTAGAAGGACAGCCATGAGATGGTAGTATCATGTAGTCCAAGAGAGTGGATGGATTGAAGAAGTCATCTGTGTTAAGGGTTGCTGACAGGTCTAGGAGGATAAAGACCGAAAAGTGACCCTTTATATTTAGCAATGAGAGGGTCATTAGTAATTTTGGTAAGGGCAGTTTCTGTGAGTGAAGGGGTCAGAAGCCTGATAGATGCATGTTGAGTAGGGAGTGGGAAGAAAGGCATTGGAGAGAGTCGTTCCAAGAGTTTGGGGAGGAGAGAGATGGGGCAGGTGAGGAGTTGATTAATAGAGGATTATTTTCAAACAGAAGAAACAAGGGTGTGTTTAAGAGCTTCATGAACAGTGCCAGTGGACAGAGAGAGAGAGAGATTAAAGAAGGCAGCAAGCATTGAAACAGGGCACAGAAGAGGTGAGAGGGAATGGGGTTGAGGGGACATGTGAAAGGGGATGAGGATGGAAGGAGGGAGCCGGATGTAGTCCTCAGTGGTGGGAGAGAATAAGAAAGGGTGGTTTGGCCGACATTAATAGGATGGACAGAAGGAGGAAATTTCATGATGGATAGTAACTATATCGGAGGAAAAGTAAGGGCCATGAAGGATGTGGGAAGGAGCAAGAGGGAAGGGTATGGAATTGAAAGTGGTGAAGAGCATCAGGATTTGGAGGATTGAAGGAGAGATTTGTAAAAGGGCTGTTTGGAACGAGAGAGCATGAATTTGAAATGAAGGAAGTCAGAGTGGGATTGGGATTTTCTCCAGTGTTGTTCTGCAGTCTGGGAACATTTTGTAACAGGTCAGTCCAGAGTGCCAGTGTTGATATGAGGGTCGTCTCTGGGCCTGTTTCAGCGATGTACGCTAACCATCTCCAGTGATCGCAAATACGCGCTGTAGTGCTTATTTTACCCGGTATTGAGGACCAGGGACTCGCTTTTGCAGTATGGGTGGGTCCCCGGGGATGCGCTCCGCTGCTGCCAATTTCTGGCTTTAGAGTCGATGAGATGCTGTGTGCTGCAGCCAATAGGAACCTACTCTGTCTACCCCTTCAAAGCTGGAGGAAATATCATTCATTGCCGCCATACCTGCTATTTGGCGGCGGAGCCAGAGACCCAGCTCATGTAGAGGCGGAGGAGCGAAGGGGCATTGTAATGCAAGCTGAGTATAGTAATGGAGTGTTTTCTGAATTATGAACAAATGCAGACCTGCACGGGTATACATATACACCTGCTAAAGCCATAACACCCCTCTTCACTTTCCCTGTATCCACCGAAGCGGAAGACTGGCAGCATTAAACTCCTACCCGACACCCGCTGACATGGATCAAGCACAGGCAGTGTGCTACATGCCTGTGTGAATAGAAACTCTGCGGCAGGCATTTACATATTGGTTCACCTGATCACCACTCTACTTAACCCGGGAGTCTATTCACAGTGAACTCAGATCCCACACTGTGCAGTCAGGAGAAGAAGGGGTGGGAGGGCTGGGCCTGGGGGACAGAGCGACCGATGCACAACTGGCCGGTCCCATTTTAACACCTTGGGCCAGCCACTGTTATTTGCATGAGCTGTCTACTGCCAGTAGAACAGTGCAGACGCGCAACCCCGACCGCCTCTCTATGTCTGGCCAGAAGAACAGTGGAGACGTGAGGCCCCGCCACCAGTCTCTCGTCTCTCCTGCCAGCGCGGCCATAGGCTAGAGCGTCAGCCTGTTTTTGAATAGCCAGCCAGGTGCCTGCTGCGAATGAGGGTGAGAGTACCGCAGCGCACCTGGCCCCAGCAGTTACCGGCTTCCTGCCTCTAATCCCCGCCTCCCGTCCACCCCTAAATACCTGGTGTCACTCAGCCCCTTCTGCTCTCCCTGCCTATTCCTCTTGTCCCCAGATCCACTCCACCTCCTCCTGTATGTGGCTACCTACCCCCTCTAATACCTGGTGACACCCAGCCCCTTCTCCTGTTCCTGCCTACAACTCTTATTCCAAGCTCATCTCTACCATATTCTGTATGTGGCTCCCATTCCCCTCTAATACCCATTGGCACCCAGCCCCTACACCCACCTATCCCCTAGCTCCCCTCCCCGAATCATCCTGTCACAGGCTCCTCACCTCCTGTCCTCGGCTCCCCTCTCCGAATCCTCCTGTCACTGGCTCCCCACCTCCTACACTTATCACCGGCTCCCCACCTCCTTATGTATCGCTGCTATGTACAGTAAGAACAGTCTAATGCAGAAGGTTTCACAGAAATCTCCTGCAGAAGGCTAACTACTGTAGCAGGCTTCAGTCCCCATTATTGTCAATGGGGACTGCAGTCTTGCCTATAGGTACAAAACAGATGCAGTTTGGGGTATCAGATGAGCATTCTAGGGGTATGTGAGCATGCGAGGAGGTCTGAAGGGTATAAGGGGATCTCTAAAGCATAAATTATGATGGGACTCAGAAATGGTCAGGTAGGACCCCATTTTTTTTTAAAGTGGCAGTTTCCTAGGACCCACATATTTTGTCACTGCATCTTCGATGCTTGGGGGTCTACACAGGTGCAGGATACATGTGCAGAACGGGTCCTGCGATCTTGCTCACAAGTTCCCGCTTACTGCAGCATGATTGACATGTTGCAGCATTTGGGGGGGTGGAGCTGGCCACAGTTACCAGAAACTGGCATTTTTTTCCCAAAAAATTTCTGGAGGGACGAGGCCAGAGTCCGCTTCGGAGGACGCAGATTTCCCTGCCTCGCAAGTGACTAGGCACCGGCCAGTCTGCGGAAAGCTTCAGCTTATGCAGTCTGGTCAATAGACCGCCCATCGGTTGCGATGGTGATCCGAGGCAACGTTTACTGACGCTGCATTTGGATCGTAAATGAAGCTAGGAGGTGTTTTCATACAGACACCTCCTGTTACATTTGCATATTGCACAGCCGCTTCTGTGTCATCTTGCATGGACGAACATCATCATTCCTGGACGACAAAAGTCCAGGAATGATGATGTTCGTCCATGCAAGATGACGTTTTGCCTCTTTCTGAGTTCCGTTTTTTTGGAGGGAAAAATCCGAACTCAACGTGCAAACTCGAACCTATCCGAGCCTGCACATCCCTACTGTAAACCAATTTGGTTCTGATCCCATGTAGTTATGGGGGTGTATTCAATTAGCTGGACTAATTACCGGCATAAATCCCCCCCAAATGCTGCAACATGTCAATCATGCTGCAGCTAGGAGGGACATGTGAACGAGATCGCAGGACCCATTCTGCACATGCACACGGATCCTACACCTGTGTAGACCCCCTAGACATCAGAGATACAGTGACAAAATATGTGGGTCCCAGGGATCCCCACTTTTTTCCTGCCCAGAAAAATCAGGATTAAGGCACGGAAACCCACTAATTCCACGTAAACTGCAGAATAAATGTTTTTTTTTTCCTGCGCTCAACCCGATTTTGTGTGCTTTTTCCGTTGACTTTACCTCGAAACTCCATAAGCTGCAAGGTTTAGTCCAACTGCGGGGGCTCACGTGCGGGATAATCCCCGCTAATTAAATTGCTTCGGCGTGGGAATTAAATACCCTCAATGGACTGCATGCTGTGTATACTGTCTCACCTCTTATCCCACTGTACATACACACCACTTGGCTGGTTTGAGTGAATAGAAATTACATACAAGTGAATTGTTTTTATAAAATGGATATGTGTGTGTATTCTACATATTTGATACCAGTCCTTTGTAATAATAAATAATATATCCGGCTTCCCAGCCTGCCGACATACCTCCACCCACAAGCTTCACTGCCCTGGGAGACTTGAGGCATTGACTTTCTTTTTTTAGAAACATTTTCCCTTGTACAGGACTGACTCCCACTCACTTGCTGGGATCAACTTACTGCAATTTCTCTTTCCTTACAAATGGCCTGATCCTCTTTTCTCTATTATGACTTCACACTTTCTCTGCTAATTGATTGATGTCTCAATGATCCCACTGTCGCTGTCGCCAAATGTGAGGATACGGAGTTCTCTCAATCACCCAGACACCGAGCAGATGAAACCAAAGTGGTGATTTATTTTTCATGGCACACAGAGATACGTAATATGCTAAGGCAAGGGGTAAATACAGCAAACAGGCAATATGCAGGTAGCAGTTCCAGTAGAGTGTAAAGTCCCAGAACAATTCCACAAAATAGCTAGAAACACCCAGTCCCCACAGGAGAAACTATTACCAAATCCACACAGCCGTAATAGCAGGTTAGTCCACCCAGACGTTTCTGGGATACCACACAGTCGAAACTACCACAGTTCACACAGCAGTGATAACGTATATGTCCACACCAGAGAACAAAGATCTCCACACAGGAGTTTCCAAATGTATACGTCCACACAGGACTGGAGATGCGTTCCACTAGGCACTTTGGGAGAGATTACCTCTTAGCCAATGTCAGTGACTAACATGAGGAGCTGCCTTTGGTGACCTCTTTTGAAACCTTCCAATTTCCCACAGTCCTTGTGACCACCCAGGGAAGTTGCACCGTTTCCTGATTGGTGCGGGTTCCTAATCCTCTAACTTTCTCCTACCTCTCCAAGATATTACTTCCCGGATGGACACCTGCTGGGTTGGCTCCGTGCAGTCTGCCAGACTCCAGTGAGGGACAAAGGCAGGCAAATGGAAGGAGGTGTAAGTCCTGAGTGTCCCCTGCGGAGGTGGAAATTAACCCATGAGGTCTTTTGTTCTGTGAGGTGTTACATTGCACTACTGGTTATGAATAAAACAGGCATATGGACAAGGGCTAAACAGTATTGCACATTACATTTCCTCACATTATTACAGTATATAATATACCTGCTAGTGCAGAAGTATAAGTCCTGTGAATGAACACACATACTCTAGCAGACGGATAGGGGAATGAAAGGGCTAAAAAGTTAATTATTTGCTGCAGGAATTAGATGCTGCAAATACAATTTTAACACACATCTCATTTCCTCACAATGGGGTTGTGTCCACAAGCTTACAACACCATCATATACAAACTACATAACACATACACTAATCCTGCACCATACTTGAGTCCATATTACAGATTTGCACCAACCGTCTCACCTCAACATAGCAAAAAATTCACTGAAACTCTTTCCTCAGTGCTCACTTAGCTCTGCTCCATCAGAAGCCGCTGGACATGAAATTCCGTTGCCCATTATTAATAAATGAAGCTACTAATATTGGTGTATGAAAAGCTGCTTTCCTATATTGCATGTAACAACTTATCATCACACGCAGTTGTTTAATAAACACTTTCTCTAATTTGATGCAGAAACACTGACCTACAGTCCAGGTGCAAAATCCTAACCTCTCCCTGTTCTACCGTGATCTCTATACTTTCTTCAGGCCATCTGTCCACTGTTTGTGATACTTCACCAGCATGAATCACAAGGAATGCTGGAGGCCAATGCTTGGCAACAAGCAAGGGGAGGGTGAGGAAGGGGGTACATCATGCTCAGGGAACTAGAGCAGGGCATGATGTTCATTCGGTAACCAATATCTGACCCGGATTTGGAACACGTTTCCAATCCGGATCAGACCCGGGACAGGGCCCCTTTTACACCATGACGCTGACCATTCACACCGGAGCCGGGTCAGCACTGACCCACCTCTCCAGCGCAGATGAGCAGCTCTTCTTTCCCTCCCTCCTCCTCCGCGACCCTCTTACCTCACTCCGCAGCGGTCAGAAGGCAGGGAGGGCGGGTGGGTTGTGCTGCTTCGTTCTGGTCAGGCCGGCCCTAGTTGCAGCGGACGCTTGGAGATGATGTCATCTTCAAGCGCCACTGAAGCTGCCCAATCAGGCGGCATGCGGCATAATCTGGGTCATCGTGACCCGGATCGCGCAGTTTACACTGCAGGGTGACATGGGATCGACCCGTGCTCAACCCTGCAAGTTACCTGAGTTGGGTCCCTGGACCCAGGTGGATCCATTTACATTAACAAAAATCCTGGGTTGCTGCGCAACCCGGGATTTTTATGTCAGTGTAAAAGGGGTGCTAGTACTCTTCCAGTTATTCTGCCTGCAACGTGTCCAACGTGTTGCCGAAACAACTTCTTGTGTCATTACCATCAAGTGCTGATTTAATCTCTGTGGCTTCGCCCGTGGAATGATTGCAGGTGCCAGACTGTGTGCTTTCAGTATCGCAGAACCTGCTTTTGTCCTGTAATTTTCATGTACAACAGTTTACAGAGTGCTGTGCGCAAAACTAAAAACATCCATTGGGCGCTGCACTTCTGTGAGCGAAAGTGCCTTGTAACTGAGAGAGGTTGGAGGAGAATGGGCAGGCAGCAGTGAAATGCAGATGAGCATCTGTCAGTGCACCCTAGGCTCATAGGGTAGCACAGGACCTAATACTAATATATAAGAACGTTCTGTCTGTCATTTCCAAATTGGCGCAAAAACTACTGAACCGATATTCATGAAAACTGCATCATTTTTTAAGTGGAAACTCTTAGAAATAACCTGCACTTTGTTTCATCTTGATCCATCAAGTTAAAGCAAACCCCCTATGCGCGTGGCCGGTAAGGGGTGGGAGTACAGGTGCTTTGGGCCCACATTCACTTGAATAGGATAGGTTACATAGCAGTCTGTGCACAGGGCACACAGTGACATTGGTGTGAGTGGTGGGTGAATAGGATAGGTTACATAGCAGTCTGTGCACAGGGCACACAGTGACATTGGTGTGAGTGGTGGGTGAATAGGATAGAATACATAGCAGTCTGTGCACAGGGCACACAGTGACATTGGTGTGAGTGGTGGGTGAATAGGATAGGCTACATAGCAGTCTGTGCACAGGGCACACAGTGACATTGGTGTGAGTGGTGGGTGAATAGGATAGGCTACATAGCAGTCTGTGCACAGGGCACACAGTGACATTGGTGTGAATAGGGTAGGCTACATAGCAGTCTGTGCACAGGGCACACAGTGACATTGGTGTGAGTGGTGGGTGACTAGGATAGGCTACATAGCAGTCTGTGCACAGGGCACACAGTGACATTGGTGTGAGTGGTGGGTGAATAGGATAGGTTACATAGCAGTCTGTGCACAGGGCACACAGTGACATTGGTGTGAGTGGTGGGTGAATAGGATAGAATACATAGCAGTCTGTGCACAGGGCACACAGTGACATTGGTGTGAGTGGTGGGTGAATAGGATAGGTTACATAGCAGTCTGTGCACAGGGCACACAGTGACATTGGTGTGAGTGGTGGATGAATAGAACAGGTTACATAGCAGTCTGTGCACAGGGCACACAGTGACATTGGTGTGAGTGGTGGGTGAAGGCGCTGCTGCCACCAGCCTGTATAGCGCTGCTGGTCACGTGGGCCACTCCCACGATAAATAACTAGAACACCTAAAATAAACAAAAAATGTTGTCAGAAGCATTTTCATCGTGGGCGAAGCCGCGGGTAACATCTAGTTTAGAAATGTTAATGAATACATTGCACTAACCGAATTGTGTGCATCAATATAAACAAATTGCAGCTGTCAAAAATGTTGAGGCATTTTACTAATTGAAACATTGAACTGTGCCTGGTATAATTTCTGCTGATTCCTGACACACTGTTTGTATTCATCCCCTGCTTCTTGCACAGCAGTTATATTTAATAAAAATCCACAAATACATGCACATTGCTGGCAACCTAATGGAGGGTACACACGGTCAGACCATCAGACTATCAGATAGCGATCGAACATCCAGGACATGCAGCAACCCCCCAATTACTATAACGACCCACGATCAACGATCGCGGGTACCTATAGTAATCATGCTAACATGGTCGATATTGACCATGTTGGTCTGCATGCATGGGCGATGGTCGATGCATCGACCCTCGTTTGGTCGTTGAAAGGGGTAATATTCTGGTCGATATAAACAATCAAACGATAAACGATATTTTTTATATCGACCAGAATATCTGACCGTGTGTACGTGCCATAACTGACTCAGCACCAGAAGCATGTCTGCTGATTCCACAACAAATGAAAAGTCCCTCTGACTATTTAGTTTGGTAGCTAAAGAGTAAGTTTCTAAGGCATTGCTACGCCTTGTAAATATTAATAAAACAAATATGTAAATATATAGCCTATTAGTGCTATTTTAATGAAAAATGCTGTTGAAGAGCTTTTTTTTTTTTTTTTTAATTACCTATCAGGGTCTGGGTTTCTGCATATCACTTTGCGAATGATGTATTTCCTGTCATTTATTTACTTATAATTGCAATTTTTGTGATTATGAAATAATCTCTGGCTACCTCCACCGTAATCCATCACTTTCCCCAGCATTCCTTCATCTCCAGCAATTCCTGCTCGTCTCTGACATTTCTCCTCTTTCCATACATCCGCAGGAGAGGAAACGCTGTTGATTACTTGGCAGCTTAATGCCGGGCTTGGTGTTTTTTTTCTCTGGGTGTGCAATCATTCCCACGTATAGCAGATTATATGAACAAGAAGACTGCGGTATCATGTCAATGAGAAATTCACCCGATGCTTTATGCAAGTGAATGTTCCTTATTTTTTTTCATTTGTGCTATATATATATATATATATATATATATACACACACCAAAAATGTCCTTTATTGCGCTCAATTAAGTGAAGCTGCTACTCAAGAAGATTCTCTGTTAGCTTAACTCAAATAGTCTAAAATGTCTAAAAAATACTCAAGGAGCGCTAACTACTATACCAGAATGAATACAATGTGATATTGCACTTAATTGTACAGCTTTACTTAGCGTAAATTCTGACAATATTTCTAATAAAAAAATAATATATCCAATTATATTATATATTTAAAAAAACGAAAAATAATATATATATATATATATATATATATCATCACCATCACAAAGTAGGGCAGCACTCATTGCAATAATGTCACAGGACACCAGGTATAACCGACGTTTCATTGTTTTATGCAAACATTTTCCTCAGGGCATAAAACATTGAAACG
Organism: Taudactylus pleione; assembly: GCA_031769625.1. Taxonomy (NCBI): domain Eukaryota; kingdom Metazoa; phylum Chordata; class Amphibia; order Anura; family Myobatrachidae; genus Taudactylus; species Taudactylus pleione. The sequence continues at coordinate 4,702,349 of JAUIMM010000200.1, read as the reverse complement.
TCGGTTATACCTGGTGTCATGTGATATTATTGAAATGAGTGCCGCCCTACTTTGTGATGCTGCATATCATAACCAACTTCGTTTGAGGATTATGTGAGGAAGGCACCTGCATTTGTGTAGCTTATTGGACTGGAGAAGAGTGCTGCTGGAGTGAAATTGTTTATATTTATATATATTAGAGAAGGCTGAACAAAGATATCAAAATAAAAAATAGTGGAGCCTCCTAGTGCAATAAAGTAAACAATAACCGTTTCGTATCTCAAAAATGTACAATGGCCCCGTATCAGAAAATGATAAAAATTAAGCTTCCACAATCAGTCGGGTAAATCCAGTTAATTTTTACAGATAGAAACTTAACTAAAAACAGAAACACAAAAGCATAGCGTAAAACAGTTTTCGCATGTGCTAAAATGCTTACAGGATAAGAAATACATGTACATGATTAAAAACAATTATAACCCTTATTTGATATCCAATTGAGGTAATCAGAAACAAAGTTGGTCTGGTAGGAATCGTCCATTCAACACGTTTTGTTGGACCCACTCCACTTTATAGTAAATTTAAGGACTACTTCAGGAGTGATGCCAATAAATGGGACATGGCTCAAGTATATAGTGTAAACAATTAAACAAACTGCTAATTTTCCATTGGCACTGGGGGCAATAAAAACTTATGTAATAAGGAATTAGATATATAACAAGTAGAAATAATAAATATATATATACAATACTGTGCAAAAGTTTTAGGCAGGTGTGGAAAAAAATGCTGCAAAGTAAGAATGCTTTCAAAAATAGAAGTACAATAATGAGGCAACAGTGAAGCATGGTGGAGGGTCCCTGCAAGTTTGGGGCTGTATTTCAGCAATGGAGTTGGGGATTTGGTCAGGATTAATGGTGTCCACAATGCTGAGAAATACAGGCAGGTACTTATCCATCATGCAATACCATCAGGGAGGCGTCTGATTAGTTCCAAATTTATTCTGCAGCAGGACAATGACCCCAAATATACAGCCAATGTAATTAAGAACTATCTTCAGCATAAAGAAGAACAAGGAGTCCTGGAAGTGATGATATGGCCCCCACAGAGCCCTGATCTCAACATCATGGAGTCTGTCTGGGATTACAGGAAGAGACTGAAGGAACAAGCCTACATCCACATAAGATCTGTGGTTAGTTCTCCAAGAGGTTTTGGAACAGCTTCCTTGCCGAATTCTTTCAAAAACTGTGTGCAAAACTTTTTTTTAAGTATATAAGCAAAAGGAGAAAAACAAAAGGTGGAATAAAAAGACTAAAGACAGAAAGAGGGAGTCTTGTTGAGGGAGACAATGTAATAACTGATCATCTTAATAATTATTTTTGTTCAGTATTCACTAATGAGAGAGAGTGAAAGGGGCCAAAGTTAAGTTGCAGGTGTAATCAGAAAAATGAGGTAGGAACAAGCACATTTACAGAGGAGAAAATCCTAAGAGAACTCTCAAAACTGAAAGTGGATAAATCAATGTGGCCAGATGGGATACATCCAAGGATACTAAAAGAGCTTAAAGGGGTGCTGGTAACACCATTAACATAATTATTCAGCCAGTCACTAGCTACTGGAGTAATTCCAGAGGACTGGAAAAGAGCAAATGTTGTCCCACTCCACAAAGTGGAAGCAAGGAAGAGGCAAGCAACTACCGACCAGTGAGCCTTACATCAGTAGTAGGGAAATTGATGGAAACACTCTTAAAAGAAAGAGTCGTAGCTTATCTCAAATCCAACAATTTGCAGGATCCCAAACAGCATGGATTTACTGGGGGGAGATCATGTGAAACAAACCTTATTGACTTTTTTAACTGGGTGACTAAGGAAATAGATAAAGGGGGGCCATAGATAATAGATATAGCTTATCTAGACTTTAGTAAGGCTTTTGACACTGTTCCACATCACAGACTGTTAAATAAAGTGGAAAGCATGGGATTGGATACAAAGATAGTTGAATGGATAAGATCATGGCTGCAGGATAGGAAACAGAGAGTTGTAGTAAATGGAGTGCAGTCTCAAGAGGGAAATGTTACCAGTGGAGTACCTCAGGGATCTGTACTTGGACCAGTGCTTTTTAATATCTTTATTTGTGACATTGCAAATGGTATTGAAGGGAAACTATGCGTTGATGCAGATGACACAAAGGTATGCAACAAGGTAGACACACCAGGAGGGGTAAAACAAATGATTGATGATCTAGGTAGACTAGAGGAATGGTCAAGAACGTGGCAACTACAGTTTAATGCCAAAAAATGCAAGATCATGCACTTGGGTCTCAAAAATCCAAAGGCTAAATATAGTATTAATGGCACTATACTGGAAACTACTG
>JAUIMM010000200.1:4677500-4697500 GCA_031769625.1 Taudactylus pleione | reverse complement strand
AATGATGTCATCCTAAAAAGGCCCTATCACTCCACATAGTCAAGATCGTAAATTATGTAATTCTGAAAAGGATCAACATCTGATATTCTTCACATTAAAAGACTATTCAATTAGATCTAATCCTCCATAAAACACTTAAAGGTGTATTCTCAAAATTGTGCCATTATTATTACCAAAATGTCAGAAAACGGTCCTATAACATCACGGATTATAAAAAATTTGAAATTTCATCAAATTAATTTAAACGAGAAGGCGATAGGGAATCCGACTGAAAAACCCAATACATCTCCCTCTGTGAAAGAATCGTCCTAGTTGAAAGGACATTTTCAATGGTCTGACAAATTAAAAAAAGAAGGGTTGGAGTTATGTGCTTCTAGAAAATGTCTAGGGACGAAATCAAAACTATCTTTATTCCGGATTGTTCTAATGTACTCTAACATTCTTATACTGAAAAGCCTCTTTGTTTTCCCTACAGATGTTAGATTTCACCACATCTATTACATATGTAGTACTAGCTGAAGTACCCAGCTTTGCCAGAGTTTAAAACTAAGGGCCTGATTCAGAGCCGGACGCAATTAGCGCTCGCTCGTCCCGAAAATAGGGGTGGCTATTCAAATGAACCGTTCGCTCTTTGTGGTCTGTTCACGCCTCTAGGTCTGAACGAGCGAACAAAACTTGCGGTCGTTTTTTGGAAAACTACGCCCCCAGGCCGCTCGCATCCTACGTCATGTCCGCTATTTATTAGATTAATCGAGTACATCGACCAGCATATGAACTGCTCGCTATTCTTGTGGCTGGTTTTTGCTACCACAATTTTGCAAGCAGTTCTGGCTATAAAATAACCTAGTGACGTGGTCGATGACGCTGCTGTATTAAATATGCACACCCATAAAACGCCCGTTTTGACCTGTAAGCACGCCTGCGTTCGGATCTCCACTCCCCGTTTTCAAGCACCTTCCCCTGTTACCACCCACATACGCCTCTTTCTGTCACTCAAATTTTCAGGCATTCGCTATTTTGCGAGCACATGAATTTCGACCGCACTGACTGGTTCGCGCATACGTATAACGATCCGTACGCATGCGCAGTTGGGCAAACATCGCTCAGAGCGAATGAGCGGCCGCTTTCGAGCGGCTCTGAATCAGGCCCTAAGTTATTAAGCTTTATTATGTGATGTCCAGTTCCATCCAGTGGAAGGCCCAGAACAGGTTTCCTGGGTCAAAGTTCTGCCCAGCGTACAATATTTGGAAGTCTAACCGGGACCTCAACCCCCTAGTATGGCTTCTGGGAACCAATGCTACCACTCTGTGAAGTCCAAATCCATCCATTGGAAGACTCAAAACAGGCTCCCGGGTCCAAACAGGCTTGTTGGGTCAAATTTCTGCCCGATGCCCTCTGCTGTAAGATCCTACCGGGACCCCAACCACTCCATTAAGCATCCCAGACCAATTGCCAGCCCTCTCTGAAGTTTTCATCCAAAGTCATTCAGTGGAAGACTCAGACCAGGCTCCCTGGGTCTGTCACGACCAGAGTTTCTTGGCATGGTGGTCGTCGGGTATTACCTGTGAGGTCACTATGGCGGGCGGCGTCTGGCGGTGGCGCTGGTGTTTGGCGAGGGGCGTTGGCTGTGCGTAGTTCTGTGCGGGCATGTTGTCACTTTGGGCTGGTGAGGCCTGGTGGTGCTTCCGTTCCGCTCCGGCATGGGCGCCGCCATTTTGCCTCCGGTCACGTGACCTAATCGCCCAATCCTGGTTTGTCACATGTTTTCTCTGGCCAGTCACGACACAGCACTTGGCATTTAGGGAGGTTTAGAGCCTCACTTCATTGCCAGTGCAACGTGTTTCTCAGCATAGCCGAGAGAGAGTTCCCTGTGCTCACCACCTGTTTCCTGTGATACGCTACCTGCCTGTCTGCTTGTCTACTCCAACCCCGCTGGACTACCCTGCATCCTCCATTACCTTCCCCTTGCCTGAGTAACTGAGTCTGCTGTTCACCCTGCACCTTGCCTCCACTGACACTCTGCTGGATAATCCTCCCTCAGCCTGCATTCTTCATTTCAGCCACTACATCTGATTTCTCCAGCCTGTCATCAACTGGACATTTCCCTATTAACCAGTCACTACCTGGACAGTTCCCATTGTCTGCCACTACCTGAACAGTCTCTTTTAACCTGTCACTTACTGGACATTGTTTATTGCCTCTCACTAACTAGACTTATTCCCATTACTTCACCACAGCTCCCAAGTGCACTTAGTGCTAAATCTGGACTTTTGTCATATTCATGTCTATCAAACCACTCATTAAAAGTTCCACCTTTTCATTTAAACCTGCTTCAGTGTCTGCTCCTATCACCACCCCGGGCCCGCAACAAAACCAGAACCTCACAGGGTCAAAGTTCTTCCCAGCATACACCAACAGGAGGTCCTACCGGGACCCTAACCCCCCTAAACTCTGGCTTCAGGCACTTGACACAGATTTCTTCTGTGCAGGGATAGATGCCTTGGTGTACCATTGGAACAAATGCTTAGACAAGTATGGGGACTATGAGGAAAAATAATCTGTACCAAGGCCATACTATTGATCATACGTATATGTACAAGTTGAATATATATACGCAATGAGAGGTCTTGTTACCTTATTTATTGAACCTCGTTTGTGGTGAGCACTGCCTATTCAATATAAGAACATTCTCCTGCCCCTCAACACCCATACCCACCAACCTCTCCAGCTTTGATGCTGTGATAGTCATATGCACGCCACTGCTCATGTCCCATGCCAGAATGGTGGTGCCGGCACATAAGTATTGATGATCTAAGCATGGTGACACCTACTTCCTGGTGACTACCCGTTAAGACTATGCCTTCAGCCATTATCCAGCAGCTAATACTGTGTGTGCATGGCTCTTGTTTTGCTAGGCATGTGTCTCGGTTGAGAAACCTCTGCCACTGGCAGAAAGCAAAGCAGCAGCACCCAGTAGGCACTCTGGTATGATATAGGCACACTTGGAAGTTTGGGGAGACTGTATCATGGAGCGAAGGAGATTTTCTCTTACTAATCGGTCATTTTGGCCAGTCAAAGCAGTGGGATAAGTCCTACTTCGACTATTATTATTTCATAATTAAAATTATGTTACAAATAAATAAAAATAATAAAACATGTCTAAAAACCAGCATGTGGCAACATGCCCTGACAGCCCTTAAAATCGGCCATGACAGGACTAGCTGGGAACTGTAGTATGCCACACACTGCTTAAGGAGTTTGTGGAATATGCCTAGTCCTTTCCACAATTTTCTTCTGCTAACCCCACTTGCGGATGGAATTCCAGCCCTGTGCTGACTGTCCTAGGGCTGGTTGGCAATATGGTGTGGGGGGGGGTCTCCATGTTCTGTGTCCTGCTGCTATAGTTCCACCTTGACTGGTAATGCTTAGTGCTGGTTATTCCACTTTTGGGGGGACACCACCCTCTTTGATCTCCTGATTTTGCCAATAGCAGCCTAGTCTGCAGTGCTGGTTTTACTTTGGGGAGGGGACACACACTGTATTTCTTTTATTTTCACATTCTTCATATTGTGCCAGACAAGAAAGCTTTATGAGCAGCTATGTTGCTTTTTAGAAGGATTTCTTTTTTTCGGTGACTTTTTCTGGCACATTTCTGGTGAGTTGCAAACTGGCTGGCTACTACATCTGATGATTTGTATGCTTAACATAAATCGGGACAGCGACTTGCATCCAGTCAAGATTGATTCTGGTGTCTAGGCATATATTTGCATTCTATTGCAAACTCACTGGAATCGTGACAGTTTAGCAAAATCAGAGGCTATTACACTCCTCTCCAAGTCTGTATAACCACCAGTGATCTGTAATATGAGTGACCAGTGTAATTCCTGCTGCCATTATTGAGTAAAGTTATATTAATGTTGCCAATATGAAATAGGAGTCACGGTTCCTTTTGTCTTTTTTTGTTAAACTATTGTTTTTACTATATGTACAGTAGCCACCATACAAGTAGTAATCTAAAGGCTAATTCCTCTGTCTTGACCTAACAAATATAAAGCCAGGGTTGCCGTATACAGTATCCTCTGACGCGTTTTGTCTGTACCATAGCTATTTTTCAAAGATAACTGTAGTCTTCAGTTTGACCTGCTTTAGTCCAATGAGAAAAACACCTCTTTTATTGCATCTCAAGTTATAACACTGAAAGTTCTAATTGCACAAATATACAGCCATGGCCAAAAGTTTTAAGAAAGTTTTAAGAATGATACAAGTATTGGTTTTCACAAAGTTTGTTGCTTCAGTGTTTTTAGAGCTTTTGTCAGATGTTACTATGGTATACTGAAGTCAAATTACAAGCATTTCATAAGTGTCAAAGGCTTTTATTGACAATTACATTAGGTTTATGCAGAGAGTCAATATTTGCAGTGTTGACCCTTCTTTTTGAAGACCTCTATAATTCACTGGCATGCTGTCATTCAACTTCTTGGCCACATACTGACTGATGGCTGCCCATTCTTGCCTAATCAATGCTTGGAGTTTGTCATAATGTGTGAGTGTTTGTTTGTCCACCCGCCTCTTGAGGATTGACCACAAGTTCTCAATGGGATTAAGGTCTGGGTAGTTTCCTGGCCGTGGACCCAAAATTTTGATGTTTTGTTCCCCGAGCCACTTAGTTATCACTTTTGCATTATGGCAAGGTGCTCCATCATGCTGGAAAAGGCATTGTTCGTCACCAAACTGTTCTTGGATGGTTGGGAGAAGTTGCTCTTGGAGGATGTTTTGGTACCATTCTTTATTCATGGCTGTGTTCTTAGGCAAAATTGTGAGTAATCCCACTCCCTTGGCTGAGAACCAACCCCACACATGAATGGTCTCAGGATGCTTTACTGTTGGCATGACACAGGACTGATGGTAGTGCTCACCTTTCCTTCTCCAGACAAGCGTGTTTCCAGATGCCCAAACAATCACTGCAAATATTGACTCTCTGCATAAACTTAATGTAATTGCCAATAAAGCCTTTGACACTTATGAAATGCTTGTAATTTTACTTTAGTATTCCATAGTAACATTTGACAATAAGGTCTAAAAACAATGAAGCAACAAACTTTGTGAAAACCAATACTTGTGCCATTGTCAAAACTTTTGGCCATGGCTGTAGATGCAATTAATGGCACCATGAAAATATAAAGAGCAAATTTAAAATTTTAATCAAAATAAAATGATTATTACACTCCTTTTTTTACTGCTTCACTACATGTGGTTATATATTGTTGAATAATTGCAAAACATGAATATAAATCTGAAGATGTCCGCTGATTGTAGAACTAGAAATTGGGTGTTGCATACTTTGTTGCTCTGTATTTTACAACGCTGGGTACATCTGTCTCCAGGTGACCAGTAAATTAGAAGAGATCATCTTATATACTGATAAAATGATTTGTTTCAGTCTTCTGCTGTCGGCTGTAAAGACGATGAAGAAAAAATGAGATCTGCACAGAGGAAACGTGTTCTTCCAAACTGGATGCTTCAGGGGAGTCTCCCAAGTCTTCCAATACCTGTTATTAAAGCAGGTAGGTTTATAGTTTATATAGACTGCAGAGGCTAGGCACTTAGCTTAGCCTGCCTGTCCGTACTTTTAAGAAAATAGTGCAACTGCAATTATGCTACTGCTTTTCTAAGTAATCATAATCACCACATGCTGGGTTCTATGAATAATTTATATGTACACAGCGCTTGTAAACACACATTTACATACGTTCAATTCAGCCACATGATTTCTTTGCTTTATTTTCAAGGAAATGTTAATGTTCAATTCTAAAGGAAAATAAACTGCATGATAAATGATCTGTCTTTGACATGGTCATTTTAATACTGTATATTGTTTTTTTCAATATAGTGTATTTTGAATTAGAGGAGCCCATACAGTATATTGAAAGTATATTTTCAGTAGTCGTGGTCCTGGTCAAATTTGTTCTAGCTATATATTTGGGAGGAAGCCTGTAGTGTATTAAAGATCCTCTATGTTTGCAGATTAGGCTCCCGTGCTGTGTCTGGGCTGAGATTTAAACTGCTAACCAGGCCCCCCCAAAAATGCAGGCTGAATTTATGAATGAGCATCTGTCTCACATAGTGACAGTATGTATAGCTGTAACATCAATTAATATATTAAGTGGATTTATATTTTGTATAAGAAGAGTTCATTATCGTTGTGATACTGCCTGTAAATCTGTGTAACATATCAATATCTAAGACTTATGCTGGGCATACAAGGCCAGATAAAATGGCTGACAGACCGACAGACATTTTATCTGGCAGCCTGCCAGCCGCAGATGTCGCCTGCATACACTGTGAGATTTCTCTCACAGTGTATCAGCCCTGCATACACTGCCCGATGCGGCCGACAGTTTACCGGGAAATATCGCATCGGGCGGGCATGCTGGACAATCTGGCATGCCCGACCGAGCAATATTTAACCCTCGGTCGCCCCTCCCCCCACACTACAATTATCGGGGCGATCCGCTGGTATCAGGCGGAACGCCCCGATAATTGTAGCGTGTATGGCCAGCATTAGTAATTGTATTTGTATAATATATACATGTATAATATTTATAATAATGAAAAAGTTTTTTAGAGATACAAGAAAGCTAGCTCATAATTATTAGTTATTTTTAATATTAGTATATTCTGCATATTTTCTAAGTATTTATACAGTTGATAGTAATATTAAAATATTAGCACTGCTACTTTTGTTTTATTTCTACACCTGTTAAGGTGCCTACACACATAGCGATATTTTACATGATCTGGCCGATTTCGATGCATCGGAACGACAGATCGTGTAAAATATGCCCAAATCGTGAGTCCCCACTCACGATCATGATGCGATGCGCGTCCCTGCAGGTCGCACATAGCATCTTCAGATCTGCCGTGCTGTAGGGCAGATCTGAAAATTTAAGTCACGATGCACTGGATAGTTTAGGAGGCACGATTGATTGTGTGCCAAATTGGCAGCTTTTCAGACCAAATCATACCCACGACTGTCGGGGAGCTCCCGGGGAGAATTCAGGGGGAAGTCGTACACATTGTGGGAATGTGAGCACATCGCTATGTGTGTAGGCACCTTTAATTAACGTTCAGCATCAGAACTAAAAAAATAAAAAACAAAAACAGAATTGTCATGGGAATTTCTGGAATGTGGTGAGACTATTCTGGAAGGGGGTGGGGGGATGTGTCCCTGATCTGCGCAGTGGAGCGGGATAAAATCAACATGCCTCCCACTGATGGCTCTCTCCAACTGCCACTAATGACAAATGGCCTGCAGTCCCACTATCCAGACACTCACAGGAGCTGATTCGGAGTAAGCAGAAGCAAATCGTTTTTTCAGCATATAGACCATGCTCATTGTTGCATATCTCTGTCTGATTCTCAGTTAGAAGGATCTTTGCTGGATCTTGCTTTGCGCGAAATGGGCGTTTTGCAACGAGAACTGGCTGCGATTTGTATGGAACTAGTCTGTCTTGTCAGAGTGTCATGGCCGTGTAGCTAGCTGTCATGCGCATGGAGATGGGAAGCCTCTTTCAGACTGATCTCTTGCACCTAGCAAGTGGCGATAGTAATGATGACTGTTGCGGCTGTAGACAGTTTGTAGAGCTGATTCCTGCTTGAAGCTGCACAGATTCCTCGCGTTAGCCCTACGGACACTTGCAATATCTGGCTTCCGCTGCATCACGCGAACACATCATGTAAACTGTGAGTCAGACTCTGAATCTACCCCTGAGCGAGAGAGAAAAAAAAGTAACAGAAACTTTTTGTTTTTCTAATTACTTGTAGCCAGTGCAGAGTAATTGCTTTAGAAAGTGTTCTTCACTGTTCCAAAACTCATTTGCCCATGCATTGGCCTGAATCTGGGGCACAAGTGATACATTAGCAATTCCAGACACTTCCTGAGATGGGAAATCCCATAAGAACATCTGTCTGTGTGCCGAGTCGAACGCATCTATGCATCCATACCGCTCCCAGACCTTCGCTTGTTACAGCAGCTGTCATCACTATTATAACTGTTTGCACCAGTCCCAGCATTGCTGCAGGAGGTCCGACTGAATCTGACGGATCTATGCTTACGCTCAGCGACGAATCGGGCCAATATCATTTACGTGTGTACCATACTTGCCTGTTCTCCCCAGGCTGTCCAAAAAAGCGGGCAAGTCTCCCGGCTGGCCACCTACCCCCTGATTACCTCCCCATGCGATTCACACTGAATTGCGTCATCATGGCTCCGCTCCCTGCTTCACAATGCCTTTTCAGCTTTAAATTCTTCACTGACATCATACTTGCCTACTCTCCCAGGAGTCTCCCGATTTTTCGAGTAAGCCCCCGCAGCCCCGGAGGAGTAAATCTCCTGCATCCTAGTGAAGTGGGCAGCATAGGGGAGATTTTCCAATAAATTTGCAGGTCCATATTGAGAGGGTGGGGCTTAATGATGCGAATCGTGTAATTTAGCCCCACCCCCTCCTCATGGAATCGGAGGGGATTTACTGTAAAGGGGGCGGGGCCTAATGATGGCTAAAGCCTGGCCCCGATGCTGAGAGCACCAGGTCCTCTCCGGCTGCTCATAGAAAGGACTACTTAAAAGTCGGTAAGTATGACTGACATACAGTATGCCCACAGGTAGGGGGTCGTTTATCTGGATTAGGGATGTGCAGGCTCGGATAGTTTCGAATTTTCCCGTCAAATTCGGATTTTTCCCACCATGGACAAACATCTTCGTTCAATGGACAAAAGTCCATGAAAGATGACGTTTGCCTCTTTCTGAGACCCGATTTTTGGCGGGAAAAATCAAAACTTGGCGGGAAAATTCGAACCTATCCGATCCTGCACATCCCTAATCTGGATACCACTTATATCGAAAATAATGTAGTTATAGGAATTCTGCATGATGGTCCATATGTCTGAAAATAAAACATTTTCTGGCAAACACCAAACAGTCTGTATAGTAGATCCCATAGCGATTTATCTGTCTATTGTCATTTTGAGTTGAAAAATTAGTTGTAGACGTTTCATATGTAGCAAACAACTGCAATGTAAAATATATATTACACAGGACATTCCTGCTGTTGGATTCATTTTATGACTTTATTTGTATTTTAAGCAGACAACATTTTTGTTTCTTACTAGATTTGAATAATACGGTAAGATTTCAGCTGGAGCCATCCAAGCATGTGGATATTATTTACCGGTTTAAATGTGATTTATTTCCAGTATTGTAGTTTATCCTCTAGAGTATTATATTGTTATTGCAGATGAATAATTTCTTATTAGAGAGAAATATGTCCATGCTATGCAGAGTGTCTGCTTTAAATAGCGTTCTGTGACTTATCATGGCAAAACAAATGCAGGAAGTAAATATAGGCAATAGTCTCTAGAAAACAAATATGTATTTTCCTAAAGAACTTTACTATTAGTGCAGTGTTGAAATGTATTAAGAGAGGTGCGTGGTTTTATCCAAGGTCCTGATCACCTGCTTTTTCATAACGGGAACAAGTGCGGGGTTTGATTCCAAGTGTAAAATGTATAGCACAGTAAATAGCAGCTATTACTGTGGCAGACATGGGTGAGGTTGCCGCACTTTCTGTTAAATGCTTGTGACCTTTCTGTTTTATACATAGTATACAGGATGGGGCTGATTCTGAGTCGCACAGATCTCTCTCCACAGACGCAACCAGGGAATAATTGAATACAGCGCTTGCACAGAAGTGAGATTGCGCATTTTTGATGAAACTTGGCCAGACCTTTTTGTGGAATAGGGCGTTTCAGGGTGTGCACTGAGCGGTGGCAAAGCGATGACATGGAAACACCCTGACTTGTGGGCGTGTATCAGAAGCTGTGTGTGTGCGATTCGTGCATGCTGGGAAGAGAAGCCTGTTCCTTATGTATCTCTCGCACATTGAACGGGGTTGGTGTAAGTGCCGATACTGATGATGATGATTGTGAATACCAACGTAAAATCACTGGATTTCGCTTGCACGCGCACAGTCCCCCGCATTAGTTGAATGGATACTCACATTAGCATAAAGTTATAGAACAGGCTTCCAAGACTGCCCGCAACTTCAGCCACTTTGCGTGTCAGCCCAGATATGCGCACAACTATAGCCTTTCTATGGTATATATTTACCCTGTCCTTACAAGCTGCATCGTGGTTTTGCCCCACTGCTTGGAGCACAGTGCTGCCTTACAAATTAAAGATGATAATAATTGTAGGATCAATATTGGGCATAAAGGATTACCTGCATCACAAATTAATAATCAGGAAACAGTAGAGAAGACTAATGGAGGTGTACAAGTTATATATCTCTATTCCTAACTATGGTCCAATGTGATTGGAATTGTGTGGCTGGAGGCCAGCCACACGTGGTTAATGGCTGCCATGGCACTGAAGGGGTTAAACCCTGTGCTGCGGCGCCATTTTCTAGAGGAACAATGGGTGCTAGGCGCCATATTTACACTGTATTAGCGGCGCTAGGCGCCGAGTGTTTTACATAAATGTTTTAAATATAGCATCACGATCAGGGTTTCGCGGCATGGAGGTTTGCGGTCCTTACCAGTGAGGGCGCTGTGGCACGGTCCTTCTGGCAGGTGAGTTGGCGTGTAGAGACTGGCATTGTGTGTACGCAGAGGTCTGCCAGCGTTGGGCCATCCTGACAAGGGTAAGTCTGGTCGCGTCACGGCTATCTAGGCACCACCATGTTGTCTAAGGCCATGTGACATAGTAAGCCAATCATCTGTGGGTCACCTGCTCTTTCTGTCCTCTCACATTCAGTTACTGGGTACTTAAGGGTGTTTGGAGCGCCCTGTAGTTGCCAGTGCAACGTGTTCACAGTGTCAGCTGTGAGAGAGAGTTTTCTGCGGTCCTGAACCTTAGACTAGTGCTCCAGTGCTTGGCCTAGCTCCTTGTCAGCCTCCGGCTCCCTGCATAGCCTGCACTGCTCTGCCTTGCACTCCGCTGGACATCAGCCCTGCACCTTCCACCAGACCCACTCCTGCCTGAACCTGTCTCCGCAGTTAACCAATTCCTTTCAGCCATTACACAGCATTACCGGATTCTCCTTTCAGCCATCATCACAGCATTACCGGAATCTCCTTTCAGCCATCATCACAGCATTTCCGGATTCTCATTTCAACCATCATCGCAGCATTTACAAATATCCCTCTCAGCCACTATTTAGCATACTAGGATATCCACTCTATGGGGTAAATTTACTAAAGTGAGAGTTTTTAGAAGAGAGTTTTAAAAGTGATGTTGCCCATAGCAACCAATCAGATTCTAGATATTATCTTCTAGAAGGTGCTAGTTAAATGTTAAGTAGAATCTGATTGGTTGCTGTGGGCAACATCACTTTTAAAACTCTCTTCTAAAAACTCTCACTTTAGTAAATTTACCCCTTACAGTCTATCTGGATTCACCTCATTCATCTCTGTCACTGATCTGGACATTCGTTTATTCCCACTCACTACAGTTCCCTACTGCCACATATATTAGTTTGTATTACAGGACTTTATAATATTTTATTGTTCATGTTTACCAACATTTGCATTAAAACCTTCCTTTCAGTTTAAACCTGTTCCGGTGTCTGCTCCTGTTACCTCTCCTGGTCCACAACAAACACAGTCCCTAACTTATAGATTTCTCTGCCGCCGTCTCCTCTCTCCGGCGGCCGTGGCAGTGATGGGTTAACCCCTGGTGTGCAGAGGGGCTCTCTACGGAGTGCAGAGAGCCCCTCGGCGCACCACGCTGGGGACCTGGAGTGTGACATCCGGCGCCTCAGCTCCACAGATATGCCGCTGGTCCCTCCGTGCCGGCTGCTTACTGCGGCCAGGCAGCGGAGAGCAGGACGGGATGCCGACCGCTGGGGGCTGGGAGCTCAGCTCCTGGCGCCCCAGCTACCTGGCGAGGTGCTCTGCGTCGGAGGGCCGGGGGCTGTGTCTTGCGCTACAGTCTTCGGGCCGTCTCTGGAAAAGGCAGGGCTAAGTGCTGGCTGCAGGGGACCGGGAGAGTAGCTCCCGGTGCCGCCAGTACTGGTATAGGGAAGCCCACAGAAAAGCGCCCATTTAAAATAAATATAAATGTATTTAAAATGGTATGTGCAGCACTGAGCCAGGACAGCAGGTTCTGGGCTACAGTGCTGCAAGGTGCAAAGCCTGATGTTGTGCACAGGCATGAAATGTAAATGTACTTAAAAATGTATGTTTTAAATGTATAATTTAAAGTAAAAAGTATACTTACCTGTGGCTTCTCTGGACAGCCAGGGGATCCAGGGTCCTCGGTGGGCTGCTGGATCCCCCAGCCCCTTCCAGAGAAATAAGATGTTCTCCTATGCAACCTCATGCCTGGAAATGGTATGAGGAGGTGCATAGGAAGCTGGCTAATGCAGCCAACTAACTGTTTCAGGGAGCTCCAAAAGAGCTTCCCTTCCGTTGCCAGGAAACCATGCCTGGGGACCCTGCTTGCCCAACTATGGAGCTCAGATTCAGACAGAGATGGCAGGCTTGGTCCCTTAGCAGATTCCTGGAAGCAGGTTTTAGACTGAAAAACTTTGTGCCTTCCAGACGAGTCGGAGCCGTGGGTGTGCCGAGCTCTGTGGGTGGGCTCGGACACTGAGGAGTGACCACTCCTCACTGTCCATAGTGGACAATGTTACTGTAAATGTGCATGTGGCCAGCACATGCACAGCACATGCACAGGCCAAGCACTTAAGGTGATTGGTTAGAAACCACAGGGCGGACTTACACCCAGTGTTAATGTGTATTGGAGTGGCATAAAAGAAGGCTTCGTGCCTGGTAAAATTGTACATCCTTGTATATCCTGTGTGGAGAAGAATTGCTGTAACATCTTTGTATGCTGATATTCCCCTTCAATCGGAAGGGAGGGTCTTTTTTAAGACTTTGAGGGGTTAGGTTAGTTATAGTTGAAATACTCACCTGTCGGGATCTTCACTGCCGGTCTTCCGCCATCGGGATTCGACATGCGTCCGGCGGTCCTTGATACCAATCCCTAGGGGGGATGGATAAGGAATCGGTCTGTAATGCCGGCAGTTCATTAGCTGCAGGATGAAATACCGACGCCGGAAGCCGAACGGTGTACATCCTAGCAGGGGCTGGTAAGTACCCTAACCCTCCCCTGTCCCCCTGTCCCCCAACCCTAGTGAGGATAAAATTAATTTTATTAAAGAGTCTCTGAACTTTATTCTTACCAACAACTATTTTTGGTTTAATGGACAATACTACACACAGAAAAAAGGGACCACTATGGGAAGTCGGGTAGCACCGGCTTATGCGAACCTATTTATGGCATGGTGGGAGGATCTAACTATTTGGAACAATAACCCATTTCTGCATAACATCATAACTTGGATTAGGTTTATAGATGACATATTCTTCATTTGGAAGGGGGAAGAGGAGGACCTAAAGAAATTTTGTAAAAATCTAAATAATAATGAATATAACATACACCTAACCTTTAACATTAATCAAAAGGAGGTAAACTTCTTAGACCTTGTAATTTATTTAACGGATGAAGGATTAGCTACTAGAAATTACAATTAACAGATAGCAACTCATATGTTAATATAAAAAGTCATCACCATCCTAGATGGTTGAAAAATATCCCTAGAAGCCAAATCCAAAGAATACGCAGAAATTGTACAAAAGATGAAAATTTTATAGAACAAGCGGAAACATTACGTCAGAAATTCTTAGTGAAAGGTTATGATAATAATTGTATACAAGAAGCTATTGAAGAAATAGGTGTTATCTCACAAAATGAATTCCTAGAATACAAGGATAAAAAGAGACAAAATCAAAAACCCAAAGTCGCTTTTATTTCCACATTTCACAATCAATATAGAAGGGTTGAACACATCATTAAGAAAAATTGGTATCTTTTACAACAGGATCCCATATTGAAGGAGATCATTCCAAAAAAAACAATGTTTACCTATAGAAGGGCCCCTAACATTAATAACAGATTGGTGAAAAGTGCCATAGCTGAAAAGAGAACCGACAGGATAAAAACAAAGGGGTTCCACCGGTGTGGTTCATGTGTTGTTTGCACTACGCACACCAACCAAGTTCCAAAAATAGAAACGTTTGATTCTAAATCTAATCCCAAAAAATTAAAAATACAAGAATTCATGACCTGTAATAGCAATAATTGTATTTACATGATTGAATGCACCTGCGTATTACAGGATATAGGAAAAACATCCAGAAAACTCAGTCAGGTGGGTTGAACACCTGCGCGACATCAGGAGGGGTGTAACGAACCATGCCCTGGCCAAACATTTTCATGAGAAACACCAAAGTTCAGTGAAGGATATCAAATATATTATGGGTATAAAAACGGTAGAAGGAAACTGGAGAATCAAAGGCATTGATACATTTTTAGCAAAAACAGAAATGAAATACATTTATGAAGTGAAAACCTTAGAACCGCATGGCCTGAATGCGGATTTTGAACTTAAATGGTTTTTATGCTCTTAACATCATTTTATGTAATTTTATGTAAGGTCATATATTTATTTTTCTGGTTGTATATTTATTTTTTATATTTCTGTACTGATATGGTTTTTATGATCTCCACACCTATTTTTGGCTATTTATACGGTCATATATTTATTCTTCTGATTGTACTTTCATTTTATTCACATTATGGGATTTTTATCTTATTCATTATGTATTTTTATATTGCATTTTACATTCACCATGATTATTGTAAGCCACAGTGCACTTTATATATATAAATATGCAGGATATATCCATATCTGCATTTGCATATTTAAGTACCCAAGGGATATCCATGGGTTTAACATCTCTATATGCCACAGAAAGTGATAAGCACCTATGTATTATAGGTGCTTGTCCGCTGTTTAGTAATTACTGGGCGGTTACTGGTGAGCTTACACGTAACAGCGCCGATGATGTACAAAGCCCACTAGATGCTGCGCTCCAGGAGCTAGAGCTATGTACCACGTGATGCGCTCCAGGAGCTGGAACGCATCACGTGGGGAAGATAAAATGGATACGCAGCACTTCCGGGACACGAGCGCGGTCACGTGGTGCGCTGTTAATGTCTCAGCACAATGGAGCTTGGAAACAGCTCCGTGTGAATGCAGTAAGTGCCAATTTTAAATATATTATATAACGAGGGTGGCTTCGCCCACTTGTGCTATATATATCAGGTTAGTCTAGATTTAACCGTATACCTTGATAAAGACCTCAGAGAAGGTGGAAACGCGTTGGTGGTTGTATGGTGATTACATTTGGAGTACCTAAGACTGGGAAGGTAACGCTCTATAGGGGGAGCACACTAATACCCCTATATGTTCTACAGCAGTGTTGGCTAACCTTGACACTCCAGCTGTTGTGGAACTATATATCCCAGCATGCCCTGCCACAGTTTTAGCTTGCCCTAATAGCAAAACTGTAGCAGTGCATGCTGGGTTATGTAGTTCCATAACAGCTGGAGTGTCAAGGTTAGCCAACACTGTTCTACAGTGTACCTCACTTGGAAGGTCATTTATGATACCAGTATAAAGGAGGTGCTGCCTTGGAAGGAGGAATCTAAACAAAGTTTTGAATGACGACCTGATATAACAGAAGCTACGGTGAATTATTTCAAACTTTTCTGGCTCAGTGACATTGACATAGTAGTATTTCACTTGGATTGATTAATTGGTGTAATTATATCACGCACGGATAATTGAATAAGAAAGACATTTAAAATACTGTCCACCATTCCCATTAGGAGCGCTTGGGAACAGCCTTTTTCTCTTGTCTGACATACTACGGTGGTGATTTGTGAAAACCACTTCAGTTCCCTTGCAGCCCTATTTAATGTGGATCGTTATTGTTTTATATTGATTTATCTCTCCCTTAGGGGTGCCTAACCCTAACCTCCACCCGGTGGTGCCTAACCCTAACGCCCCCTACCTGCACCCTAAACCTAACTCTCCCGGGAGGGGGTGCCTAACCCTAACCACCCCTTCCCCTAGACTAAGCCTAACCCTCCCCGGGGGTGCCTAACTCTAAATCCCCTTGGGAGTGCCTAACCCTCCCCCCCCATCCCCCCTGCTGCTAACAGCTAGAAAGCCCCGCTTACCTTCATTTGGGATGCCAGCCGTAGGGAATTTGTTGTGGGGCTAAAAATTGGCATCAGGATTTCGCTGCCTATCTTTAGTCCCGGGTCAGGCTTCCGTTGTCGGGATTCCAAAGGCCGGCATTCTAACTATGGCCCTCATTCAGAGCCGCTCGCTATTTGCGGTCGTTCGTTCTAAAACAAGGGGTGGCTATTCAAATGAACCGTTCGCTAATTGCGGTCTGTTCACGCCTCTAAGTCTGAACGAGCGAGCAAAACTTGCGGTTGTAATTTTGAAAAATACGCCCCCTTGCCGCTCGCACCATACGTCATGTCCGCTATTTATTAGATTAATCGAGTACATCGAACAGCGTATGAACTGCTCGCTATTCTTGTGGCTGGTTTTTTCAACCGCTATTTTGCAAGCAGTTCTGAGTAAAAAAAAAACCAAGTGACGTGGTCAATGACGCTGCTGTATTAATTATGCACTCCCTTAAAACGCCCGTTTTGACCTTTAAGCACGCCTGCGTTCCAATTCCACACCCCCGTTTTCAAGCACCTTCCCCTGTTACCACCCACATACGCCTCCTTCTGTCACTCAAAATAGCAGGCATTCGCTATATAGCGAACAAACGATTTTTGGCCGCACTGACTGGTTCGCGCATGCGTATTAAAATCCGTACGCATGCGCAGATGTGCGAACATCGGTCAGAACGAACGACCGGCCGCTTACGAGCGGCTCTGAATCAGGGCCTATATCCCATGGTTAATCCTAGCGTGTAGATTGCATGAGTTAATAAGGCCTACTACAGTATGGCCCAAACATTCACTCATGCATTTTATTGTGCCCCTTTCTCTACACTGTTTTAATAATTAACAAGATATATATGAATGCGAGCAATCCAGAGTTCAGATGGAAGTTAACCTTGACCCACAGTCTTTATCTGATTGCCACCCAGAGAGAACTGTGATCCAACTGTTTTTTTTATTGTTTAACGGTTGCGTGATACAAATTTCATTGTTCTGCAACATTACTCTTGATATCAAAATAACCTGTCACTTCTCCCAGTGAAAATCATAAATGTTAACTCCGTTATGTCTTCCAAATATTTATTTCGGCATAAATGTTTTTTCTTTTTAACAAAATATAGCTCACTAATGTATATTATAAATAGCCTTATTTTAGTTTCTCTCTCTCTCTCTCGTATTACACAACATAATGAACAGAACCAGCTTAATTTTACGATTTAGTAATTTGCTTAATTGTGCCGAAAATTAGTTAAACATATGCCTTCATTCATTCTGATCCATATTAGGGGATTTTGTTTGTCTCTGGTTTTCTGAATTTCTTGGATCTTCACACATGGCTACACACTCGCAATTATGTTGAATTACACCATGTTTTATAGCAAGAGTATTAGACTATCTGAATAAAAGTGACAGTGACGTTCGAGAGATAATCTGTGACACTCTAGGGCAATACAATACCCTTTTATACTAGCAGCAAAATCCTGGGGTGTGAACACACAGCAACCTGGGATTTTGCTTAGTCTGAAAGGGTCCTTAAGAAACTTATTTAATTTCAACCCGGGTACAGTAATTGCAAAGGTTGAACAGTGCAGTTAAACGGGTAACCAGGGTCATCGGAGCCGGGACCCATTTACAGCATAGGAAGACCCAGCGCTTGGATATGATCTCTTCTCCAAGCGCCAAAACTGCACCCATGTACAGTGACGTGACCAACCCAGGAATAAGCCGCCTGTCTGAAAGAGGTCTGAGCATCCGGGTTGGTCCTGCGTTCAAAATTCTGGGTGCCACCCGGCATTTTGATCTGAAAGGAGTAAAAAGTAGCAACAGGAATGTGACATGCATTAAACTCTTATGGCCACTTTCTTGCGCTAGAATTGACGTTGATTAGTCACGTGAAGCAGCTTCTCCCGTGCTAAGTTCGGGGTTGCCGGCGGCTATAGGGGGTGCGGGAGACTTGCCCTCTTTTCCAGGAGGCCAGGAGCACCGCACAATTTTCGGAAGCCTCCCGGTCATTCCGGGTGGGTAGACAAGTCTGCAGAAATCCGTATTAAATGCAGCATCATGGCTGGCCGTGCTAATCAATTTAATCGCTCCCGGGCATTTTGACTTGGAGCCAAACTCCAAAGAAGAATTGAATCGCCCCCTTAATACTGTAATCCTTTATAAGACAAATACAAATAGGATATACTGTACAAATATAATATTATTTCCTAGTCCCGCTTCAAAAATGTTACCATCTCCTATATGCTTCAAATCATTTCATGAGTTACTCATGTACAGTATTGCTATTCTGCTGCTGTTCAACTCATCTAAATAGCTTATTTTGCCTATTTTAATAAAACAATATAGAACCAACCAATAATTATTTCTATTTATTGGCCATAAATTCATTTACCTCTATTTGAAACCAGTCTACTTATATAGACATGGAAATCATCCCATAGATAGTTCACTACCCTACCTAGGCATACATTATGAGTATGCAATCGGGAAGCCGGCGGACCTAATCCTGACAGCCGGCTTTCCAACTGTCATATCCCGGCAAGGGTCTAAAGACAGGTGTCGATATGCCGACGCCTGTCATTAGACATACGCCGGAATCCCGACACCCGGCATTCCGATCGAAGGGACGCCGGGCGCGGATAGCCACGGGGGGGAGGGTTAGGTTTAGGGTTCCCAGGGGGGGACTTAGGGTTAGGTACCCCCCCGGGAGGTTAGGTTTAGGCTAGGGGAAGGGGGTGGTTAGGGTTAGGCACCCCCGGGGGACTTAGGCAGCGGGGAAGGGGGGTTTAGGTTTAGGCACCCCTAAGGGAGGGTTAGGGGGTAGAATTAGGTTAGCTAAATACTTACCTGAGGACGATCAGGATTTCCACTGCTGCCGGGATGCTGGTGTCGGGATTCCAACTGTCCGGCGGTAAATCATACCGATTCCTACATTATGTGATTATTACACACAATGTTAGAGGGCAGCAGCATTGCTTCCTACTACATAACTTAATGTTTGTTTTATTCAGCGTTGCAGACTGTCTAAAAATATGTTCTCGCACTAGATATACCAAATAATAGGTGTTTTAATTGTGTCCAGTCCTGGTATGCAAAGTCTAAACGTGTTTGTTTGTCTTAAGCTGGCCACACACATAGCGATGTGCACACGATGAGCCGATGTGTACGATTTCCCTTGAAACTCTCCCCTGCAGCTCTGCACACGATCTGCAAACGATTTGGTGTCCAGTCTTCATACGATCTCTCCTGCAGTCAGACTGTCACAGTGCATTGTGTCCTAGATTGTCAAATCTGCCCTACTGCACGGCAGATCTGACGATGCGATGTGCGACCAGCAGGGACGCGCATCGTGATCGTGAGTGGGGACTCAATATTTACTCAGGATTTGGCCATATTTTACACAATCTGTCGTTCCAATGTGTCAGAATCGGCCAGATCGGGTAAAATATCGCTATGTGTGTGGCCAGCATTACTGTGTTACTTTCTAACACGGATAATGTTTAATAAGATATATCAATTGTCCTGACTCACTGACTCCTCAACGCCCAGCCCAAACCCCTGGACCTAGAAATATGAAACTTGGGGAGTATATTCCTTCCATGACGTAGGTGCCCACTGAGAAGGGATTTTTCTAAATTCGACTCCTAAGGGGGTGAAAAGTGCTAAAATGTTTCCTCCCCCTGTGCAATGTCCTGCCTGACTCATCGTGAGTGCAGCACAGTTCAGAATTCAAATAGGGGAGCCACACCAACTGTCATCCCAACTGCTACCAAACATCACCGGCAGTGGTGTAGCTCCCCTATTTTAATATTGCACTGGTCAGCAGCCCCATATCTGGAGCTGC